>VZTX01005525.1:0-33943 GCA_013400915.1 Pardalotus punctatus
GGCAGGGGAGGTGCGCGGGGCAGCGACCGCAGCACGGACAGGGCGCCCTTTCAGCAGCTGCATCACTGTCACCTTGTTCTGGCAGGAAAAACCAAATCCCCAAGGTGCAGCTCTGGAAGAATTCCTCTTCTGTACTAAAAATAAATTAAAAAATAGCAGTGAACATAATTTTTCAGTTGAGTCAAAAAAATATACTGTACCAAAAGAGACCTTTTTGGTCGTTGGCTTGCCACTAATACCAAAAGATGTTTCTTTTAACTCTGAACATGTTTGCATTGATCTGCACTGCGTGTGTACTTCAGCCACTTAATGACATCCCAGATGTGAAAATCTCAAAATCCAGATTGCCCTCTTGCCTCCTTTGCTATCACATTGTGGTGCTTACAGTTTTGCCCCTATCTTGGGTCACAGTTTCAGGTCTCTCTCTGCTCAAAATACAAAGCATTTTGAAACAAATGAGAAAGAAAGGATGACGTAAAATTGGCACACTGGTTAACTAGAGAATACAGCAATGAGTTCATATTTTATAGCCTGCACAGCCTCAGTATGAAAGTTAAGATCTTTAACTGGAGTTATAAACCTGTCATTACTTGGCATATTATCCATTGGATGTATCACTTCACAGTGTCTTTTCTGGCCTTCTAGTAAGGGTGAAAGGCAAATACAGAAAATCCCAGAGCTTTAGAATTAAAAAAGTGGTCTTCATTTTCCTGGTGATCTCTGTTTCACATAAAGTAAGGCTGGAAGAAATTTTATTTTTTTAAAATTTTTTTTGGTTAAAATTTTTTTGATATTTTCCTGTTAATCATAGTGAGGTTTTTAAAAAAATATTAAGCCTGTTTCTTATTTATCTTATTGTTTTTAAAAAACATAAAATGCAGGGAAATCTTGAAAGAGACTTTATAGCTTGTGTCCAAGCTGTAGGTTTGCTGAGGATCTAGAAATGCAGAAATGTGCTGGTGCTGAGCCCCCGGGTTGTGTCAGGCTCCTCCTGGCACCACAGAAAGGTGGCTTTTTGGCTATTGCTCTGTTAAGAGTAACAATACTGTGTGAGTATAATTTCATTTAGTCAAAGATATTAACCAGGAGAAATAGCATGAGCAATCTTTTCTCCTCCGGGTTTGCCCACATCCCTCCTACTTGAGGTATAATTTGCAGTGATGTGCTACATATATCTCCTGCCTGGATTTGCAGGTAATTTCTTAGCCTTGACCATCATCCTTTGTGTATATATTTATGTAAATAAGTAGAGAGTGTTTAGGGGATACATATCTCATAGACTGACTGTTAAAATTCAGTATGTATTAGGACCTACTTGGGTCCTTGATTTGGGTAATTCTTTTTCTATATTAGGAAACTTCTTCCCATGGAAGAAGTCCCTGTGTGGAGTTTAAAAGCATCCTTGCAACAGCTGATTTGTTAAAAACCCAGGACCTGCAAAACAAAATACAGTCATTTGTCAGCTCTAAGTGAGCCCTTGTGCTCCTTCCAATGGCAACATCTGAAATTGTCTTCTTGAGGCTCTGACACAGAGAAAAGCACGAGCTCCCTGTTTTCTTTTCTCTTACGTTTCTACCTTCTGTCACCTCTTCATGTGCACGTGTTTTCTGTTTCTTCGCGTGGCCCTGAGCAGCGGTACCGACCACAACAAGCCAGTGCTGGCCACGAGCTTTGAAGAGCTGCTTGGCCCCAGTTTGTGTGTCCCTGAGTCCCCGGTGTGGCTCTCTGGACAAGTCATTTGTGGCTGCAGATGAACAATCAGGATAGCAGGGCCTGCTTGCTGCTCTGTAGTTTCTAAATGAATGGTGTCATCTGAGTACAGCAGTTGCATCTCCTCTTATAGCAACGTGCAGTTGCTTTACTGCTGGCTAAAATCAGCTGTGGACCATATGGGTAGCTTCTAAGCTCTTTTGGATTTGCTAAAGTATTGCTTAATGATCATGTACTCAAATGTCTGGCATCAGAATGTCTATTATTTGACCCATAAAATCAGTGAAACACAGACTGGCAGCTGCCAGAACTCTGTCAGAAAGACTTCATTACTTACCTAAATTTAATATTGGCATGTGTTCTCATATATGGACTTCGTGAGTTGGTTGTGAAGCCTCCCTTATGTAAAATGAACTGTCAGCCCAAATGACATTTTGTTTAGATTTTTTTAGAAAGGGAATGTTGGTTAAACGAGTCCTGTTTTGATACTTATGTAGGATGTCTTATTTGCCCTCAGCTTTCTGAGGCAGTTCAGGAAGATACTTTGTTTTAATGCTTTGGTGGGAATTACTTACTGCTAGTGCTGATACTGGAATGTCGAATATTTCAGTGGAGCTGTGTGTCATGGAGTGTTTGGCATGGAAGATGCTGCATAAGCATTAGATACATTGCATTTTAGTGAAAGCTGACCACAGACTGCAGCAAGAACATGGAGATAAATCATCCTTGTTTTCTCCCTCTGGATTTGCTGAATCTGAGACTTGAAATTTCTGCCTCCTATTTTGCTTTAGATGAGCTGTAGTTTTCCCATGGAAAACGCCTTCTGTTTCACTTACAGGTCTGGACAACTCTCTCACCTGTCTATTATCATTGATTTTTGAATTCTCACAGTGCTGTTGGTCAGCCCTGCATAGTTCTCTTTGTACTGCTTCATGATTGTTGTGCTTACACAGTGCAGTGCTACCCCATTCACAGCCTCAGGGCTCGGAGTGACTTGTGCTGTGTCCAGAGCAGTTCCCTGCTGCCTGAAGGAAATGCCTTCTGGCTCTCTGGGCTGCTGGAAAGCCAGTGGCAGCTGCTTGCCTCCCAGAGCTGCTGCTGGCCTGTGCAGGCTGCACAGAACCGGTCCCAGCGCTCATCCAGCTCTAATTTATTTGTTTTATTAGCTGCTTTATGCACACACAAGTTTGAGTGTCAGCTGCATGATAATTACAGCTATTCTCACTTCAAAATTAAAAAAATGAGACCAAAAAGCCTTAGGCTTCTTTGGGAGGCTGGGCTTTGTCAGCAGCCATGAGTCACCCTGGATTGAGTGAGTGTCAGAGATGAAGCAAACATGCTGATGTTTCCTTTGTTCCCTAACCTTTTCTGAACAGCAAGAGTTGCCTCTCTGTGCCTTAGCACCTAAAATTTCACTGGGGCAGGAAAAGCTTCCAATCACAAACCTTGTAATTCTTAGCACTGGGAAGGTGCCACATCAGCAGCTTTATCTGTTGCCATTGCAAAACATAGAATTTTTTTTTTTAATGTTTTAACCACTTGTCTGAATATCCAGCTTCCTTTAACTGGATCAGCAAAGAGGATGCCTGTCAAAAAAGGTTTTTTTCCATCCACCCACTCCTTTGCTTACTTCCTTGCAAAACACATCTTCATAAGAGATGTTGCAAATTTATGAGGTTGCAGAAAAGACAAACAGGCCTTTTCCAGGCTTTTGTTTTAAAAGCTATTTGATACATAAGTGTGTCGATTAAAAAAAAATCAGGAAGTGTGTAATATGTAAATTATATATAAAATGTAAATATATAATAAGTATCCATAATAATGGCATCTGCTGTTTTTACTTCAGTTTTCAGCATATGTACCGCATTTCGGTTTCGCAGTTTTATAAATATTTCCATTTTGTGTGCATCTTCATAAGGACTTTAATGGTACTTGAAAAGCAGGAGAAAGATCTCCAGTGTCAATATGAGACTGTTTGAAGAGTGATAATTCAAGAGAGAGTGGGACTGTTGATGTTAGAGACGGCGAATTAAAGGAAGACAGAAAGTTGTGAAAACACTCAGTGCTCTTCCGTGCCCAGTCTCCTGGCTGAAGGTCATTACCAGCAGGACAGGCAGAGGCTTGCAGGGAGTCAAAAATTGGATTGAAATGTCTGGAAAAGGAACAAGGAATCCATTTTTATTTGTTTTCTGTGATAACATAAGCTAGATTTTAGAGGGACAGAAAGTTTTTGTATTGGAGTAGCTTTATTCTGACTGTGAATTGCTTGGTTAACTATTCATTTTACACACATGAAAACATTTCTGTTCAACAATATACACAATCTGCTTGCATTGTTGAATGCCTCTTTCTTGTCTTTCCAAGACCACCATCATATCTGTAGGACGGAGTTTGATTAATAAAACCATATGAAAGACATTCTAAGTAAACATCGAGACGTTGTTACCATGCAGGGAGTGTAACCTCGAACCACTTTATTTGTAATAGGAAAAAATATGTGTTCCTTTGAACACTATGAACTGCCCAGCCCTGTGCTGTGGGGGGAATAAATGCATGACAGACCTTGCCCAAATCCTCTGGAGCTGTGGTTTGCTGGCTCAGCAGTGCCACCATGTACAAGACTTCCTGATTAACTTGGGTTTAGGACACTGTTGCCTTTCTGGTGGCTCCCACTTGATTTTGTCCCCGCTAACAAGGTCATGGCCACGATGGCTGTGACTGCAGAACCACTCCAATCTGCTGTTGTGCCAGCCGGGTCAGTGTGTGCCCTGCCAACCTCTGCAGCTTCATTTCACGTGGCTGTAACGGGGGGAGGATGCTCTGCTGCTCCCAAGGGTCTCGGGCTCACTGCAGCATGGGCCCTGTAGCTGGGAAACCTCAGGAGCCCTCAGCCCATCCTTGTCTGAGCTTTGCATGGAGCAGTCTGGAAGCTTCTCCCAGCACTGTGACAATGGAAGTGCAGCAACGTCCTGGCGAGTTAACTGCTAAAAATGTCAACCCCGTGCTTTCATTTATACTCAGCTCTCTCCCAGTTTGAATAATAAGTCTTAACTCATGTGAAAATGTTACTTTATTTGCAACTACGGAAAGAACAGTAAGAGAAGAAGAAAGCGAACTGTTGATCCCAATTTGTTGTGTCAGAGCAAGAAGAGGTAGGATGGTGCCCTCAAAAGTTATTAGGGGGAGACTCTTGTTTGATCACTCTGACTGCTGACAAAGAACTGGAAAATGCTGGTGGCTTTCCCGGTCGCAGTCAGGCTCCGGAGCCAGGCCAGCGTGAGGCGTCCCTGTCAATACAACTGTGCCCGTCCAGCGGGGCAAGCGGCAGCCTCGCCGAGGTGGGCAGAGGGGAAGGATGGATGGCGTGAAGCAGGGCGGTCCTTGGTCCTGCTCCTTGCCTGAAGCTCTATAGAGCTTTAAGGTGGAAAAGTTGTGGGACATTTCATGTGCTTTCACCAGCAAGGCAGTAGAGGAGGAAGCCTGACTCATCTTGGCAGCACTTCACAAAACCTGCTGTCCTAACTTCAGGCGGAACCTGACCCTGGCTGTTCCTATGTTCTCTTATCTATTTAAAAACAAGACTTTTGTTCCTTGTCTGACAGGTTTGCAGCTCTGCAAAGGTTGGAACCCAGGCAAGGACAGCAGTCAGACAAAAGGTGAACTATTGAACACCAAAGCAAAAGCTGAGAGATAAGACAAGATTAAAAGACAAACACAAAACACTTTGTATTTGCTATGGATGGCATTTGACAGGACGGGTGCCCAGCAGCAAGGTTCAAGATGGGGTCAGAAATTAGTCTGAAGGAGATTGAGGGCTAAATAAGTGTTAAATACACTTAATCCAGAGTTCATGTCTTCAAACCGTCAATATTTCCTAGACAATAATTTAAATATTTATCAAACTCATTCTTTCTCATTGTTTATAACATGTATATCCTGAGTGATGTGTAAGACTTTTGCTACCTACACATTTATGCTTGTATTTCAGAAAGCTGCATTGTTTTCCTTACTTCTTGCCTGATTTTTGTAAAATGCTCAGGGTCTTGAAGGTCTGGGCCCTTTGTTTAACATTTCTGAAAGTGCAGTGTCTACCATGTGTGCTGATGTCACAGCCTGTGCTTGCTTGACATAAGTTATCACTGAAGATTAGATTTCTTCCCCTGTAATTCCCTTTTCTGAGCCATGCATTACTCTTGCCTTTGTACGTTTTGTCATTAAGTCTGCTTGATCATTTTTGTACTATCAAGAACTAACATCTTTAACTGCTGGCAATTCCACTGATCTTCAGTCAGTTTTTCTTAAATAAATAATATCTGCCATACACTTGAAGTTGTACCATCATCTGCATGAGAGAGGGCCTACTGTGGGCTTACTTCCCAAGCTAGAAATGAACTCTGAACAAAGGAACATTACATCTCATTTTCAGAATTACTGAGAAAATTTAGCCCTTGTAAAAAGTGCTCTTAGAAAAAGTGTGGCATGGGTTTTTCTAAATCTGGAAAATTGTTTCAGCCTTGTTATTTCAGTGTTCCTTTTGCTTCATATTCTTTGTAATGAAAAGTGACAGTTATTTTACATACTGGAAAATCTTGCATGATTGGTCTCAGTTCAGTATCTGCAGGAGGAAATTAAGATTACACTGCTTGCACATTAATGATGAAGTTCCCATGGCTTTTTAATGATATTTTACTTTAACTACAAAGATACTATTGTTGGTGAACAAGATCATTGCAGTTACTGCTAATGATCAGGATCTGATCATACTTGTATTAATATGATCTGTAATTAAAAACAACTGCTTTGTAATAGCAATTAAAACATTCCATGAGTAATTAAATACTCCTTTTTAAAGACTTTTTCTTCGCACTTAAAGAACATCAGACTGACAGTCAAGAGGGCTGGTGTTAAACAGCTTCCTACAAATACTTGTCAATGAGGTTTTTCTTGTCAGATAGTTGTCTCTCAGTTTGCACTCTTGGCTCTGCCCTTTCCCTGTGCACTGAGCTGTGTCTCTGCAGTTTTTCATTAAGTGCGATGGGGAGGCCATTTCCTTGCTCAGACTATTTTTGTCAGACTTCATGCACCTTTTTTTTCTGGTGTTGGATATTCTTTATTTCACCCTTCTCCCCTGCTCTGCCCCTCCAAATGCCTGGAAGAGCAGTGAAAGTAAATTTCCTTGCATGCTTTATGCAGTGTCATCCTGGTTTTTGTTCCTTGCTCTGCAGTCTGTTGCTTTGTACATACTTGGAGACAATTCCCAAGGTAGATGTGTTTAGAGCTTCAGAAATTTCTTTGCCAGCCAGTTCACAACATACATGGAATTCTATTGTAAAGAAGTATCAGTTCTTTATAGGAGATTGCTTTAGTATATAGGTATTTCATAGAATAATTAGCATTTCAAGAAATCCTGTTGTTTGGGACAGTTAAAAACTCACTTAATTCACTTCTTTTCTTTCTGCCTATACATTTTTGGTGGTGATAAGGAATATTCTAGTTTTAAAAACAAAAAAAAAATGCACTCTTTTACCACAGCAGTTGCTGTTTATGATTTGAGAAGCAGTCTGATTGGCATCTTTGAGAGGAGCAATGGCTAAATGACATTGCTGGGTCACCTGTGGTTCGTGCAGGTGGGCAGCGAGTGACAGGTACCTGTAGCTGCCATGTGCACTGTGCACACCCAGCCCGTGCTGCTCTGGCTCGGGGAGCTGGGATGGCTGCGGACTGCAGCTCATCACCTGGATTTGCTCTGAGTTCACTCACTGCCCCACAATGAACACTGCTGTGTGTTTTGTGAGCAGGACTGTGCTGCAGTGTGCTGGATCCGTGTGGGGCTGAAAGGAGTGAAAGACTTCCTCCTGTCCATTGACTTCTGGGTGGGCACTGCCAGAATTTCACCTTCTCTGTAAAGCCAGCACTGAAGTAATGACCTCGTGTGTGGGAACAGTCTTGTTGACTGTACAGAACAGAGGAATTCGTATTTATAGATGTTGTGTAATATTGCATGGACAATTGATGGCAGATACGATGAACAGGGGTTTTTCAGCCACTTCTGTCTTGCTGCAATGTTCTGTGTCAGTGGGGACTTTTGGCCGACTAGCCCACATTTACTCACTAACTGGGAAGGAAAAAAATAATTCAAGTGACTCTTTACTTATTTTAATCACGTCTATAAAATCAACACAAACTGCTTGTTCACTGGAAGCAGCCCAGCTCATGTCTTTGGTCAAAAAGTTAAGGATGATAAGAATCTTGTTGCTTTTTCCAAGCCATTCATTATTTTCAACGCAAAGAGAAAATGTTGTCTAATAGATTCCTAATTCTGTTCTTTTTTAAGTTACTTGAGCAATTCGAGGAGACAATAGTAGCCCATGTACATTTTAACAGTCATTCGAAGAAGTGCTTTCAGAAGAATGTAAAATTTATTTGGGCATAAACTGAGAATCTGGGCCATAGACAGAGCCACTGGTTGTTTTTTCTTGATGAAGGCTTTTGCTGCTCTAAAGGACACACAGGAATTAAAGTAAGTGAAGACGACAGCTCGTTCTCGGCTTTCCTCGCCTGCGAAATGCATCCTTTCGCACGCAGATTTACAGCGCGCTCCGGCTCGAATCAGATTGCTGAAAATGTGCTCGGTGAACATCCCGTCACGAGGGTGCAGAGCAGCGCAGGGCAGCACTGCAGCCCCGGGCAGCATTGCAGCATTGCAGCCCCGCGAGCAGCACTGCAGCACTGCAGCACTGCAGCCCCGCGGGCAGCACTGCAGCACTGCAGCCCCGCGGGCAGCATTGCAGCTCCGGGAAGCACTGCAGCGCAGGGCAGCACTGCAGCATTGCAGCGCAGGGCAGCACTGCAGCCCCGCGAGCAGCCGCGCTGTCCCGGGGCCATCGCTGGAGCCGGGAGCGCGCCCCGGGCGGAGCCGCGCTCGGAATTCAGCGCGGTGCCTGCTGCGAACGCTCCTCTGCGGCCCCTTGTTTCTTCTGTGTCCCGGGGTTTTTGCCTCCTTGCCGTTTGCCCTCAGCGCCCTGCTGGCCTGCTTGGGCATTCCGGCCCGCTCAGGCTCGAGCAGACATTTCCGTGCCCCGGCTGCGGGCGGGGCAGCTGCTGCCCGGCCGTGTTTCGGCGTCGTTCCCGTGCCGCTGCTGCTGCTGCCCCATCCCGGCCTCCAGAGAGGGAATTGTGCGCTCCCTGGCACCGCGGGGGCTCTTCGGGACACCGGCGAAGCGTCCGTGGGGTTGCAGGCTCTGTCCGTGCGAAGCGCTCTGCTGCTGGATGTGCGCGAGGAGCGGGAGTGCGGCCACTTGCTGAATTTAATTCTTCCATAGCACCATCGTGGCACTGAGAGACAGTAGTTCATCGAGCAAAACAGGATACTGGAGGTCTTGAATATATGGAAAGCACCAACCAAAGGGCCAAAGCCTGCAAAATGACGATATTTCATCTGCCCCCGTCACTAAAGGGACGCAGCATGTGTGTGTGTCTGTCTGTCTGTCTCCTTGGAATTGCTTCACGTGGATATATCCATCCCTACAACCCATGGATTAGAAGCTGGTTAGCTTCAAATCTGTAATATCAACAGTTCCCTTAGGCTGACTTCTGGCAGTGCCCTCATCTTTGCAGTTTATGCATCCTACGTGAGATGTTAGGTAGATTTTCTTCCTTTCAAACCCATGCAAATATCTCTGCTGAAGCGTTATTATTATGTTGATGAACATCTAGCATTATAATTGTCAGGTGTCACTTTGATATTTGGAATGGTTGGCACAGTAAAATTACTAACGAGAAATACATGTTTTGAAAGATATACATAGCACGATGTGTGAGCTATCATTGTGCTGTCTCTGCAAATGAAACTGTGTTCCAGCAATCAGAAAATTCTCAAAACAGTTTCTTCCTAAAGAATTACAGTGCATTACAGTAGTAGTATGTGCACCAAGGTTGCTCTAGATTATTAAATATGGTTGTAAAAGAGATCTCTCCTATGTATAAAAGACTAAATCCTGTCTTGCGCACCAGGTTGAGATATAAAAACAGTAGGGAATCTGTGATAGAATTTTCCATTGATTCCATGAGGCACCACTGAATGTGTGGAGTCACCAGCAGCTGGAAGTGGAACGTGTCTTTGCCTTTCACCCTATCACAGTGCTTGGTAGGAGTTGATGAGTGCTGCAAAATCAAGAAAAAAATCCAAAGAGCAACGGTTTAGAAAGCCAAAGGTAGTAACCTCATCCTGCAATCATCCTTCCACTGCCCATTTAATTCAAATTAAGTGGAAATAATGCCACAGTTGAGTATTGCCACTGTTATATTCCCTCACGGCATGTTTTGGACTAGTGCTGATGCTATAGAAGACAATTTACCAAAATCTCTGATAAATCTGATAAAATTCACACAATATCTATTTGTAGATGCAAATTTAAGGTTTCCAGCTCACTTTACATTATTTTTCTTGTTTAAAATAGTAAGGTATGAGGAAGATACAAGCAAGAATTTTCTGATAGACAGGACCCATTTTTCATCACCGTTTCTCTGCCTCCCATTTTCTTTATGCTCTAACATAATGATGTTCGTTAAAACAGATGAAATTGAGTATATTTTGATTTGATTTTTCTGTGTGGCATGGTCTATGAGCAGTGACTAAGTTAACATTATGTTTGCTGTCCATCTGGTTCTGTCAGTCGAGGATGTGGATATGCTGGGATGTGATCACTGACTGCGTGGAGGGAGTCCTTGTTTCTGACAGAATTGGAAGCGAGGGGTTACGGAAATACGGCCATTGTTAAAAGCAGTGTAATTACAAATAACTTTGGACAGCACTGTGCTTACAGCATGAAAGCTGCTCTGTGGCTAAAGGAAGCTGGGCACTGTAAATCTGGTGTTTGGCTCAAATGGAGTCAGGATGTTTAGTACGGTACAGAAAAAGGGTTTGGTCTCCAAAATGAGTCTCTATTCAAGTAAGGGTGGAGGGCAGTTTCCTAGAAAACTTCTTTCTGTCTTCTAATGCATATATTCTCCATCATCTTTGCTTGAGCCAATAAAATTACAAGTATTTGAACTTAAGGTGCATCATTTTTGGTGCCATAAGTTTTTATTCTGCTCCATCTTTTAACCCCAGAACTCTGTCCTCTTTCATCATGTTCTTAAAACTGCTCATTTGTACAGCTCCGAATGGATTTGCAAGAGCTGAATTCAGTACCACACACACCCCCTGCTGAGGTCAGGACCCAGGCTGAATTTTCAGGAAGGCTGCCCTGCTGGCAGGGTGGCACAGCCCATAATAACATCCTCTGGCTTTTTCAGTTTTTATCTTATGCATGTAGCTCCTGGTCTTGTAGAAGAGCTTTCTGTGACAATACAAACCAGTATCTAGCACATCCACAAATCCAGCCCAGCGTAACTGTGGCTCATCTGCAGTCCCCCTGCAGTTATCACATGTATGGAGGTGTTCATATTTCAGTCTCACCCAAACCAAGAGGAAACATGGAGGTCTTTCATTTCTCTGTGCTTGGTTCAAAGACTCCTAGTGAAAAAAGATGTGATGAATCTATTTCTTTTAGTGTTGCTCATATTCATAGGCTTTGCTCTTCATGCTTTTTGTATTGTAATTCTGATTTAACAACATTTATCAGTAGAAGATCACTGCAGGGTCTTTAATGGTTATAGTTGTTCAAGCTGATAGTCTGAGACTATTAAATAAGGTCCAATTACTTCCCATTTATTTGTGTTGTTTTTTCCCTCCCAGTAACAAAATGTAATCCTGAAGTTCATTATTATTCTTCGCTTTATATTCATCTAAATAGATTTTCTGCCTAATTAAGGCCGAATACGTTTGTTCTAAACTGACCGTATTTGATAAGGCTATTTTCATTTGTATGTGAGGGCGTCTTTGGTTTCTACCATCCATATTTTGATTAGATTTAATTTCTAAAGCTGCCAGAGATCTATTGTATGCCTCAGCAATTCACCCTGGGCTGCTCAAGATTGTTTAGATTGGAGTTGGAATCGGCCTCCTGATGAATTTAGCTGAGATCTAGTTAATAACAAGTCACCAGGAAGCAATTTCAAGTGTTTACTACTGCTCGGAAAGATATAAAATCTATATTGGCTGAATTCTGGATGAAAGAAATAGAGATGAAAGCAAAGGAATTCAGTTCAGATTAACCGTGGTATTTTTTTATGGGGTTGGTCACTGAGAGGGGAGGGTAAAAAAATGAAAATGAAAGGTTGGCTGGTAGTGGGTATTCAGTGTGGTTATCATGTCCGTATTTTAAACATGCAAATGACTGAGCTTTACCCCCGTTCTTACTTTGTGCTGGTTTTGGGGCACCTTTGTCAAATAATGAAGCAGTACAGTTTGGAGAGAAATGAAAACACAGAACATTTCACATTTTCCTTTCGGTATTGGAATGCCCATCAGGAAAAAGAGTTCTTGACCTTACCTGCTGAACTGCTGTTAAGGAGTTGTGGGGCATTAATAAGTGTCTGCTGCTGCTCTACCTCAACTGAGGGTCCTGTTCAAGGATCCCAAAGTATAGACATTATTATAAAAAGTCACTTAAATACCTTCCCCTTGAGAAAAGACTGATTTCCTTGTAGGCTCCTTCATGTCTGAACTCTTTGTTGGAAGGACTGTAAAATCCACCTTGTCTTGGGGAGAAGCTGTAGGAAAATAAACCTCCAGGGCTTTCCTGAGCTTCCTCAGAAGCTGCATTTTGCACTTTCAGTCCAGTCCTCCTTCATCTCTTTCCTAGTTTTGTGGTGAATTCTGTTTAAAGGTGTGGTTATGCAGAAGTGAATCCAGGAGGCTTCATACCCCTGGTTAATGTTGCAGGAGATGCTGCAATGAGCAGGCTTTGGAGGCTTCTTTGCCGGGGAGCTGAGCAATGTGTTGTGTCGTGCAGGGGTGGGTTCTGCTGCCCACCCAGGCAGAGCTGAAGCTGCTGCAGAGCAGAGGTGGGAGCTGGTGAAATGTGTGTGTGTACAGACAAAAAAACTCGCCCAGCTCAGCGTTGCTGTTCCTGCGTTGCTGTGGTGAATTGGACTGGCAGGGACCTTGCCAAGAGAAGGGCTTGAGCGTGAGGCTGGACCCCTGATGAGATCCTGCGTCATTTAACAGGACCACAGTGTGTAAGGTGGGGGCGGCTACTGGTGATAAATCCAGTTCTGTTACAGACTGAATAAATTGGACTGGTCTGTCCAAACTTCCCTGAGAAGTTTAAATTAGCAGAAAACAAAGTAGTCAGTTTTGGAAGCACTATGGATACCTGCATTCACAGCTCCCTCTAGCAGTATTCCAAACTCTTTAATAATCAGATGAATATCTAAAATTGCCATTCATACAGTATGGCTTTTTGTACAGTTACTGTGCTAAGCTGGAACAAATGTGAAGATCTCTTTGGTGTCTTGCTGGATGCAATATTATTTTACTCCGTAATCTAAATCACTCTGAAAGTAAGACACGTGTTAGCAAGAAATAGAAAAAACTCTTCTGAGGAAAGCAGCCAAAGTTTTGAAGCTGTTTTAATTCGATTTCAAACCAGAACATCTTCCCTTAATGTATGCATGTTAAAAGGGATAAAAGCAACTTCTATTAATGATGTTTTTACAATGTTGTTTCTAGTGTTTTGGATCACACTGCTGAAATTGATGTTAAGGAAAAATAAAATTGGATGGAAACAGTTTTGGAAAGGAAGGGAAAAATTATCCTCCAAACAGTCACCAATGCAGATGTTCCACTGAGGGGTCCCCTGTGCACTTTGTGGTGGTCCGTCTGTTACTCTGCAGTTTTGAAATGCCAGGTGTTGCAATAGTTTTGGTCTGGCTCTGCCTGTATCTGTTAGTGCTGAACCTCCTGCTTTTTCAAGTATCAGAATCCCCCTTTTAACACAAGTGATTGCATTGTCTCATTTTCCTTTTACATAACAGAATGCACTGTTTGAAACAATTGCATCTTTCATCTTCACCGGCTTGCAAGTCAATAAACTTATTTTCACCTTTTGCATCTTCCTCTTAAATGAAAGGCATAAAGTAACATAATATACTTCTCACAAAATGTTTGTCCCAAGTCTTCAGCCTCTGACAATTAAAGTTCAATGTACTTATTACAGCAAAACAGAAAAACATATGGAAAAATATAACTACATTAACATCTGCTGCCTTTCCTCCATCTGCTCTCTTTGGCCATGCTTTTGTTCAAACCTGCCAAAAGTACTCATTTTCCAAGGGTCTCGTGACACATCAACCACATCTTCAATTAAAGTTCCCAATTTCTCGTTTGTTTTGATGGCACAGTGGGATGTGTGCTCTGCATCCATGTGGCCGCCTGAGGGCTTCAAGCAGAGCAGGGGTGGTTTTACAGTTTGAAGGTGTGAATGTGGTAGGACAGGAGACAATGGGGTGACCACAGCGTAAAGTTAGTAGTTCTGGAGGCAAAAGGTTTTGATTTCAACTAAGAAATAGCCCTCAAATGCACAAAGATAAGAGCAGAAAG
Source organism: Pardalotus punctatus (assembly GCA_013400915.1). NCBI lineage: Eukaryota > Metazoa > Chordata > Aves > Passeriformes > Pardalotidae > Pardalotus > Pardalotus punctatus. The sequence continues at coordinate 14,198 of VZTX01005525.1, forward strand.
GAAAAAAAATTAATTGTAGAGATGCCATCCTCTGACTTCTCTGGCAATTGGAAGATGTCATTACTGAAATAATTAACAAGAACTGCAAAATAATATGTCACAGAGCTGTGATTAATATTGAACAGATACTTGTTTTAATTATCTTCTCATAGTTCTGTGCAATTCTTCTCGGTCACAGGACAGGTAAAAGAGATGGTCCTGTGACAGCTGCCCAGGTCTCGGGGGCTTTGCCATGTGATGCAGATTTTGAAGCTGTTCCCCACCTCCCGGAGCCGTGAGCTGCTTTGGACCCTGCCCACCCAGCAAAGCTGCAAGTGCCTGCCCCAGCTCGGGGGGCCTCAGCTGTGGGTGATCCTGCATGGCTGCCCAGGCATTGTGTATTTTCACGAGGTCAATAATTGTTGTGTGCTTTACTATGTGACAGGAGGAAAAATATGTATTTTTTTATAGTCCAGGTGTTCGGTTTATAGCTGGTCCTCAAGGCCAGCATGTCCAGTACTTTGTATTTAGAGGAAGGTCTGTGTGTTTTGTTGTTGCTCTGTGTGTGCATATGCATTTTTCTGGTTTGTTTTGCTGTGTCTTTGAGGTACCAGGCTTTGCCAGAGGAAGAGCATGACAATATGTTCTCAGTACAAAAAGACAGCAAATCCTCCCGTGCTGGGGAGAAAATGAGTTGTCAGATAAACTGTAACTGTGAACATTTGCCATTCAGGGCTTGGTTCCACATGGTCCATCCATCTGTGTCGTATTTATAGGCCTTTGTTGATAAAGAAATTGTACAATAAAAAACTTTTCCTAAGAAGGGAGCATTTTCTTATTGTCAGGAGGAAGTGCTCTGCACAATGCCACGAACACCTCTGGCAGATAAATTCAAGCTCTCATTGTGTGCTTTTGTGTACTGATTAGGGTTTTCTTTAACGTTCCCTAAAAAGCCTCTCCAGAAGGCGCCTCCCAGCAGCACGGTGCCTCCGCAGGTGCGTGGCCGGTGATGCTGGAGCAGTGCCCACCTGCACCTGGGCTCTCCCCTGCCTTTGGGATCCCTCAGCCACAGTCTGGGTGCCCTTGCTCTCTGCAGAGCTGACACACCCCAGTCTGCTGACCTTTGGGTCTCTGCTGATTTAAATGCACATTAGGCTCTCTGAAAGCAGATTTGAAGTCAGTCTAGTGCTGGATTTCTGTGTATCGCAAAAATGGCCAGTTCTATTGCCTAATCCAGGCTGTTGGTGGAGGGACTCCTTCCAGGGGCAGTGGGAAACTGTGAGTTGTACCTAATGGCTTTGTGGTGTATTCCAACCCTGCAGTGAATACCCCACTGAGAAAGGGCTGGCTTGTTGGAGTTTTCCTGTGGCCACTATTGGAGCCATAGTCTTTAAGCTCCTGCCTTTAGCACACAGGATACAGAACTGTACCTGAAAGATTACAGGAGAATTTGTGACCTGGGCAACCCCAAATGCCTGTTTGTGCTTGAACTTGCTTAGTGTGGGTGCAATACAGTGGCAGATGCAAGTGAAACGTGTGAAGAGAGGCAGTGTGCAGGTGTGTACATTTACCTGTGTACATTTACCTGTGTACATTTACAGCTGAACTGCTGTGGGTTGTGCGTGCAGAAAGCCTCTGAGTGTTAACAGGCTGTCATTAAAATCCATTTGTCATTACAGACAGCTGTGAAGTTCTTCCAAATTCTCTGTATTTGTGCTAGGTAGAGTGAGCAGCAGCAGCTGTTGTTGGGTCTGTTGTAGGTGACAGCAGCAATTTATTCCATGGTTTCCTCAGATTGCAAAGTCCCTGCAGAAACCCAGGCATTCCCTCCTGAGACAGATGGGACTTTGAATTCAATCAAGCTCAGAGTACCTAAGCCCCAGACCCTCAATCACTGCAGATGTAGTGGCTAATACAGCAAAGAGCACATGTTGTGTCTGACAAACTTTAATAAAACACACCACGGGTGGAGTTTGGAGAATTAAAATCTGTGTGTTCAACAGGGAGCAGAATCCGGAGCAGAATTCAAATTCTCTCATTACATAAAATGGCTCTGAGCTTAAAATGTTACTTTTGCATTAATATGATAGTATTATTTTTAGCATCAATGGCAATCACTATGTAATTGGCAGTGATCTCATGCACACTCCTGGGTACAGACTGTTCTTTCCCAGTTTTGGAGTATTTGCTTGTTATTGCTGAGCTGCAGCATGCACATGCTCAGAAGAGGCCCCACAGTCATTAAAACTCTCCCTGCCTGGGCTCTTGCCATTGAGTGCTCCACACTTTAACCTCCTCCTTGTATCTTCTGAGAACCACGTAAAGTTAGGACAGAACATTTCTGCTTGTGGAAATCCTTCTCTTGGGCTTGTGTTCTGTGATAGACACCCACAATGTCACAGTTCCTATTGGAAACACAGTGCTGCAAAGTTTCCAGATGTTTCTTTAGAGCATCTTCCAGTACCTGAAGCAGCTACAAGAGAGCGGGATAGGGACTTTGTGCAAGGAATGGAGTGACTGGGTGAGAGGAAGTGGCTTTAAACTGACAGAGGTTAGGGCTGTAGGAGAGGCACAGGTGAAATACTCGCTCTTGGGTGGCGCATTTGTGTGTGACACCTGTAGTCCTGAGTAATTTAATAGGGCAGCCTCAAATGAGTTGACTTTGGATAGAGTCTCTTCTGACCTATGCCTAGAGAGAATTGGTTTAATGCAAAGTCCAAAATGGTGCTTTCAATAGCAGTGTTAGGTATTGGTTTGAAAATACTGCTTTCATCTTTGACTGTGGACACATATGGGCTATATTAATAGGCTTATGCTTCTCATTTGGTCCTGCTGTAGCCTTCCATTTTTGCAGTCATTTGCAAGCACAGAGATAAGAAGGTGCTGCTAACAAATAGCTAGATAAAAGTTGAAAAAAATGATGATTCAGACAGTGAACCTGCTGACGTACACCCCATGGTGCTGTCAGACCTGGGATTGCCTGGTTTCAAGATCATCTTTCTGTGAGATGACCCTGCCCTGTCTTGAATGTCTTGAATGTCTTACACATCCATGACAAACAAAGTCTGCAATCAATCCAGCACCGTAAAAATTAAGTATTGCAGAGCAAGTAAAACCCATCTTCTGTAGCCAGCTGAAAACCTGATGTGCTGCTTTTGCTTGTACCCCTGAACTTCACAAATGAGCACAACTTATTGTCAGCAGCTGCTGCTGTTCTAAGCTCAGAGTGCTGAGCTTCACTTCCTGTGCACTGCAAACGTGTGCAGTCTGCTCTCGTATGGAGCCTATCTTGAAATCATTGTACTGTAAAAATCAAGCTTGGCTTTAGTGAAAGCAATCGAGAGGGAAATGCAGATTAAAGGGAGGTGGAGATTTCTGGTTTGTGGCATTTAACACTCACACCAACAGGTGTGAGATTGCGTGAGGCTGGTTTTGACTTTCCAGCTGGGCTATTTGTTACGTGTCCTTATGTTTCCATGTGTATCTACAGCTCTTGATTTTACAGTTGTTGTGCAGACCCTGCTTTCTTTTTAGTCCCTGCACCTCCCAAAGAGATGTCCCAGCAGACGCTGGCTGTCCTGTGTGGTGGGAGTTTTAGTGCAGGCAGGGAAGAGTTGTGGCCCAGCTTCATTTTGTGTCTGCCTTGGAAGCATTTAGAATTCATTTGTTTTTCAGATTCCAGCAAGTAGACTTGGAAAACCATTCCCAGAGAGGGCAAAGCACTCAAAGGAGGAAAACAGTTTAAAGGGGTGAACCATACACCAATAAATCTGCTGTTTGCTTTGCTTTTTTCTCCTGTTTGCTCTTTAATTTTCAATGAAGACCAGCAAAGCTAGGGCAGGGGCTGGAGACAGCCTTGTGAGGAGTGGCTGAGGGAGCTGGGGTTCCTTAGCCTGGAGAGAAGGAGGCTCGGGGGAGACCTGGGGGCTCTCTGCAGCTCCCTGGAAGGAGCCTGTGGCCAGGTTGGTGGTGGTCTTGTCCCCCAGGTAACAAGTGACAGGACGAGAGGAAATGCCCTCGAGTTATGCCAGGGAAGCTTTAGATGGGATATTAGGATAAATTTATTCATGGAAAGTGTTGCCAAGTGTGGGAACAGGATGCCCAGTGAAGGGGTGGACTCACCATCCCTGGAGGGATTTAAAAGCCCTGCAGATGTGGCACTAGAATACGTGGTTTAGTGGTGGGCTCGGCAGTGCTGGATTAATGGCTGGACTTCATGATCCTAAGTCTTTTTCTGCTTAAATGAACCTGCGCTTCTATAGAAGTGCTACTTTTCTCAGCCTTACTTCTTTAAGGAAAAGAAATTGATTTCATGCTTGCCCTTAAACGCTAGAATTTTATTTTTTAAAAAATATTTCTCCCCCAACTAGAAATATTTTGTTTTTTGAAAAATGTTTGGATTTTGGTTTGTGAGTTGTCTGGTGTTGGTTTGGTTTGCTTTAAACTCCTTTGCATTCCTCTGTGTCAGACAGCCAGAGGTAGTTGCAAATGGGACATTTTCATGGAGGGAGAATCACTTTATTTACTTACTAAACAACTTCTTCTAATGAATAAACTATTCAAACATTTCTCATTGCTGAGCTGCAGAGGTCAAACAGATACTGACTCCCTTGCATGGCCTGGGATAAGTCATTATCTCCCTCTCCTTTCTGTGCAGACCCTGACTGTTAAATAGTTCCTCCCAGAAGAGGTGTGGGAAACAATTAGCTCATGCTGATAAAATGTTTTGAATACAAAATGTGGTTGATAGGTGCTAAAAGATGTTCCCATCAGTCATCATTAGTCATGCTGTCATTTCCCTGCCTCTGATTTTTGGTTAAGCCTTCCACAAGTGGAAAGGAAGCAGGACAGATTCAGAAAGCCTTTCAATATTTTTACTCCTGCCTTCATATGTTTTAATAACAATTCATCATTGATTTTATCTGCTACTGATCACTTTTGCAAACGGAGATATTTCTGCATCCCTGGGTTTAATTAAAAATCGTGTCCCGCAGAAGCTGCCACAGTTGGAGCAAAGGCAGCTCACCCTCAGCCACCCCTGCTGCAGACAAATACTTCACGTGGTCTGTTCCTTTTCCTTTATATGGTAAATTTTGAATGTTGCAGCGTTATGGGCTGTGTACTTATCTAAGAGCATTGAGAGGAGAAACAGGATGGTTAAGAGCTGACGCCTGAGCCTTGCTCTGACCCTCCTGGGGAGGGCTCTCATGTGTAGAAACTGAGAAAAATAAAAGGCAAAATTAGGAGGGATTTGGTGTGTAACAAAGTCACTTCGCTGAAAGAAAGCTCAGGCTTAGTCAGGTGGTGCTTTCTGCAGAGCAAGGAGGCAGTTCTGGGCTACCAAACTGGGATTGTTACCACAAGGAGTGAGGGGAAGCATTGAAGGACCTGCTCTTGCTCCCTTGAACCCTGTGTCTGTTTTCTCATGGATATTTGATGGTGTCAGGGTGAAGTGTCTGGTTAATCACTGCTCAGAAACTTGGGTAAAACCTCTCTGCTCCATCTGAGATAGGGGCTGGCCTCTGGCCCAGCGAAGAAGAGATGCCAGTGCTGGTGACCTGGGCACCTCCGCGGCCTCTCAGCTCCGTCTTTCTGCTCTGAACCCTAACATGGGGATTTTCTGCACTATGTTGGTTTGTGATTGATCTATGTTTTCATGTAAGAAATGCTTGAAATGCATGGGATGTGACTCTTTTAGTAAGACGAGTGTAATTTTTCTTCCCATTTATAGGATGGCTATTTTTCCCACCGACCGAAAGAGAAAATGCGAACGGACAGCAATAATGAAAATTCAGTCCCCAAGGACTTTGAAACTATTGATAACAGTAACTTTGCTCCCAGGACTCAGAGGCAAAAACACCAGTCTGAGCTGGTGAAAAAACCCCTTAGCAAACAAAAGGAGCACTTGAGAAAGAAACTGGAAGAGGAAAAGATGAAGGAGAACTTGCTGCTGGGGAAGAACTCCATTGAGGTCGTGCAGTTCAGTGATCACCCTGGAAAAAACAGCAGCAACAGCCACAATCTGAAAGAGATTGACAGGTCTCCCAAACAGCATCTTCTAAAAAAACTGGAGAACATCTCCCCCGAGCTGAAATACGACCAACCAGCGCAGTGTGAGGTGACGGGCAAAGAGGCCATCTCAGCCATGTCCCGCGCGAAGTCCAAGCAGTGCCGCCAGGAGATCGCGGATGTTTATTGCCAGCACAAGCTCGGGAAGCTGATGCCGGAGATGGTGACACGGTTCTGTGCCCTGGAGGGTAAGTTGGGAGATGGAGAAGGAGAGATAACACAGTATCTTGGGGGAAGGATTCTGTATAATTGGAATGGCCTTCTGTTGATAAAAATGGCTTTATTGACAAGGGAGGCTTTGAGGATGTTTTAAACAGGGAATTATGTGGATGTCACCAGATCCTTGCTGGATTCCTGCAGAATTCACTTCCACCAGATTTTTATTGCACAGTGTGATTCAGCTGATACTCCTGTTTCTTTTAGTTCTTAATCTACAGACATGGAGAAGGATACTCAAAATCTTGTTATGCTGTGCAACAATGGTGTTCTTTTTGGTGTTCAGGGAACAGCCATTGTGAATTTTGGAGCTTTATGCCGACCAATAAATGAGTGGCATTGCTGTTACGGCCACATGGCTATTTTTCTGTCACAGTAGAGTTCTAAGCATTTTGACAATCAAGTAATTATCAAAAGTATAGTAAAAAAATTCCAAAAGCACGGGGAAAATCCAATTTTGTGGTTGACTTCTATTTTTAATGTTCTTGAATCAGCAAAAGTTATTTTCAAAATCACTGCTGGAGAGTCAGTTACCTCTGCTGGCCTAAGGCAAGCTTTGATTTGTTGTCTTGGTTTCTCCATGCCGTCAGATCATGAGTTACCTCTCAGCTTGCTGTCAGTTTGCATGTCCGAGCTGACCTTTTCCTTCTTTTCAAAGAGTGCTTCATGTGCCACCGTTCATCCAGCTATAAGCTCTTCATAGAGTAAAGTGCCTTTTGAAAAAGAAGTTGATTGATCAGTTGATCAAAGTCAGTATTGATCAAGGAGCAGCATTACCCACGTCAGCATTTGTTTATACAAGAATCCCGAGTCCCCACTCTGTAACTCACACTTCAGCCCATGCATGGAAGGATATGCCATGTTTTTGTCCAAGCTGAAAGTGCAGAGGGAATGCACAAACTAGAGAAAAGGTCTTGCTTTGAGATTGTGGCTTAAACATGGTGATCCATGGGAACCAGAGGATGTTTAGCTCCTTTCATTGGGCGCATCCTCTAATGGCTTGTTCACTGCACCGTCACACAACAGTGGTTACTGTGGGGTGATGGCAGCGCAGCAAAGAGGAGGATTGTGTTGCTGATACAGAGATTAGGAGGTTAAATTCCCTGTACAGACAGTGGAAAAGAGGAGCTGCCCCACAGAATGTTTCCAGAAAAACACATCTCCCTGTAATGAGATTCTTAGGCTTTTAATTTAAATGGTGCACCTTACCAGGATGAATGGTGTGAGCACCCCCATTCCCCACCCCAGTGCATCTGTGACTGTTTTGTTTTGGTTTTTTACCACGTCTCTTTTGGTGTTTTCTCTCCCTTTCTTATCACAGTCGTACTCCAAATTGTTAAACTGGGTGGGCAGACACTGGAGACAAGGAATTAATGGAGCAGGCAGAAGTCTTGGTGTTCAGCTTTAAGAAGGGAAGAGGGTCAGTAAAGGCAGCAGAAGTTGAAGGGAAGATAAGAGCACAGCAGAGAGTTAATAATTGAGCAAAAGCAGACATCAGTAACAGGATGAGCACCAGCAAGCTCCCCTGGGCACCCCTGAGGTGCCACTGGTGGAATCCACTGTGACAAGCATGTCCTTGCTGTTTCTTCCCTCTCCTTCCCCCTTCTCCCCTAAGGCTGGGGCAGCCAGCTCTGGTCTGTGAGGAAGCTGATGGAGGTCAGCACCTTGCAGACACTGTGCTACACTTTTGGGGTCAGGGACATGTGTTAGTAACAGGATCAATGCTATAAATCTTGGGTAGGTAAATGTATCACATATAGAAAATGTGCAAGCGATATCCTGGCGAGAGCTGGGAGGTCGATTGTCATTAGTGTGGGCACACACTGCAACTGTGCAATTCTGCACATGCCTGTGACTCCCTGCCCTGCTTGGTAATCTGTCTCCCAGGGATGCAGGGGGACTTGCCAGAAGTTTTAAACAACTGCCATCCTTAAAAACAGGTTTCTCAAGAAAATACTTATTGCTTCTTTTTTAAATAAAGGATTTATCTCTTATAGCCTGCAGTCAGGATGATAGTGTGGTCTTAGAACCAAAAACAGTGTCCGATTTTACACTTGAAGCCTTTCAGCATGTATGTACATAGCACATTGGTATAAATGCTTCCCTTGTAATGTCATAGTAAAATGCTCAGGAAAACTGGGAGCTACAAGTATGACTAGAAAAATGAAGAAGGTGTTCAAATATGATTAATTTAGGAAAACCTCATGTGGTATGGATATGCACCACATTAAAAATTAAGTGTAAAAAGACTGTGTCTAAAATTTTTAGGTTTGCTGAGCTAGAGTTTCATTTCGTTTTTCATTTTAGGTAGTGATGCTTTTTTAAAAAGAATAATTGAGAGGCATCTTAATTTAGCCAGATGGACACATGTGGAAAATGTTGACTTTTCTTTGCCTCGAGGTTATTTCCTCCTGCCCATGCTGACAGCTGAAGTTAACCACTTCAACTGCCAGATTTCCTTGGCAGAAATCTGGACATCCTGCGTTCCATAAGAGGTTGCTCTAGAGCAGATCTGGGAGCTTTGCTGCGGGGAAGCGGAAATGCAGCAGCCTATGGAATGGGACAGGAGTTGCTAATGCAGGAGGCACCAATGCACAAGCAGATTGGGACATCAGACCGACAGGGGAGATCCACACTTTGAAGTCATATCCCAAATGCCTGAATACAGAAATGTCAAGGTAGACATGGGGAAACCCCAAAAGTTCCCAGTGCCCACTGGAAGGCCTTATATGTATATAACTTTGTAAGTCCCTTGAATTTTACAGCCCTGTTAAAGATAGATTGTCTGAGTTTAAGTGTGTTGTGGTCCCATATCTCTCCTCCCACTGTAGAACATAAATACTGCTGTTCTTCCCTCACACAGTGACTCCATCTCTCATGAAAGGTGGCTTCATCAACTCTGGAGGTCCTTGAGGGGACTTGAACTTGGTTAGGAAATGTTTGTGAAGCACTAGACATCAGTTTCTGGGGATGTAAGACACCTCTTTGTTAGGATTGCTGGTAGGGGGAGGTGTGGGTAGAGGCCTTGGCACTTTATGTATTAAGAAAGCGCTCTGGTGTTTGTCAGCAGCAGTCACACATCTGGGGTCTGAGTGTGTGTTCAGCATGTGAGTGTTGTTCCCTTCAGTTTGGTTTGAACAAAGTCTGTTTTCAGCAAAAATGTGACGTATAAGTATTTATGCGTTGGAGCAGCACATTCATCCATTATCCCAAAATATAAATGTGTTCCCAGTGCTGTGGTTTCCATTGAGATGTCATCCAGCATTTAATCCCCTTGGATCTTGTCTCAGTTGATCAAAACCATGACATTGTTAAGTGTAGCTATCAATCATGGAGAGGACTCCATCTGGCTGGATTGTCATAAATGTTAAGTGATACCTTCACTTCAGTGGTTATCAACAAGAACAGGATCACACAAGCTGTTTCTTCTCTAAGTATTTTATTGTTTCCAAAGGCAGCAGGCAAAGCAAGTTGATTATAAGGATCTTCAGTGTATAAAAGCTGTTAAAACCAAGAGCATGGTATTCCCTGTGTGTTTGACATGCAGGTGTTATTTCCGCCGGGGCTGCAGTCCCTTGCAGGGCATTGTGCTGAAGCACTGGAACAGGACGTGGTCTCACCTGACACCAGACGTGGTCTCACCTGACACCAGCCTCACCAGCTACGTGACTGGTGGAGCCGGTGAGCCGGCATTTCCCTGCAAGCTGGTCTTAAAAACATGGCAGAAATGCTGTGGCACAGGAGATGGGTGTCAGAGGCTTTAGGTGCAGCCCTACTGAGTCGTGGCTGAGATCGGGGCAGGGGGCAGCTCGCAAGCCTCCCTTCGCTCAGAAGGGAATGGCTGGCCTTCAGAGAAGTGTGTTTTGGGAAAAATGCATTCAGCAAATGTAAGAGGGGATGTGTAGGTTCAGCACAAGGTTAGATGAGGAAATGGCAAACCCAGTCCTGTGCAGGTTGAGGAGTTCCTTTCTTCTCAGGAGACGTGGTACAGAGATCAGCAATCTGTGGGCAATGCAGCAGAGGTTTCCTTGCTGGGGCCATCTCTGGGCCGGTCCAGTACAGGCCAGACTGCAGACACCGATTCTCCTGGTGTGCCAGACTCCTCTGCTCACCAAAGCTGTTGGTGGGTGTGGACCAGCTGCCTCCCTTCTTTTCCATCATCGTGCATGGCCCTCCTCTTGTGCAGGGGTACTGGGAAGAAGCAGACATTTAAATGAGAATTCTTGGCTTTAGAATGCCCATCACTCTGTGCTTAGATAAAATCCCCTTGGATAAAGCACAGGTAACCTGGTCTGTGCCATGTTACCCTCAGCAGAATCCACGATTGCTGTGGACAGGCGCACAGTCTGGGAATGGTCACCGTGACCCTGCCCCTGCCCAGCAGCAACGGGCAGCAGTGCAAGCGCAATTGCACATCTCCACATTTCAACACGATATTGAAGCTCTGATTTCTACTTACTGTCCTCCTGAGATGAAAAAAGCCCAGCTGCTGACCCTGTGGCTGGATTGAGTCCCTGAGTTCTCTGTTTTCCGTTTCCGTGTGGATCGTGGTAGTTTGCAGCTCTTCACCCCTTGCCCTGCAGGTTTGCTGGATGGACACAGAGCACCATTGCTGCTTGGTCATTGCCATCACAGGCACCCATCCCGGTCAGTGTCTGCACCAGACCGGACACAGAGCACCATTGCTGCTTGGTCATTGCCATCACAGGCACCCATCCCGGTCAGTGTCTGCACCAGACCGGACACAGAGCACCACTGCTGCTTGGTCATTGCCATCACAGGCACCCATCCCGGTCAGTGTCTGCACCAGACCTCCTCTGGGGCAGCTTCTCTCAGCTGCCACATCCCCACGGGAGACTCTGGCCTAATCCTTGTCATTAATTACCCAGCCGAGTTTATTCTTGACCCACATCCATGGCCCTAGATAGACCAAAGTTTTGTAGCAGGGTTTTTTGAGAAGTGTTTTCTAAGATGTAGTTCTGGCAAATGAAAAATCCCTGGAAAAGCAGAGAGCCTCAAGTGATCCTGATTTTTATTCCCCTGGGCTTTTCTGTTTTCTTTTCTTAGTTTTTAAATCAAACAGGTTTTCTGATACCTTCATCCCTGTGGGGTAAACCAGATTTATAATAAAGTAGGAAAATAATCAAGCTGCCCTCATTCCAAATCATTTATCAGTACTGAAAGAGTTTTTTGCAGATCAGACTTCCTTCTCTGTGGTTTCTTATTGATAATGCTGCTCTGGCATGCTGAAGCAAGTGCTTTCAGCTTCTTAGAGGCTGCTGGGAAGAAAATTTTCCATTTCATTTTAGAAAACACAACCTTTTAGTTTTCAGTCTGAGAAAAAAAGGCTCTACAGCTCTGCTTACTGACTGACACACAGGTAATAGCAATCTGAATGTCTATAGTGTTTTCATCTGATAACTTCAAAGGACTGAGCAGAAAGAGGTGTGATTCGCAGGAGGGGAGAGGATAAGCCACTAGATGCCAAATACTTGTAGGGTGGAGCAGAGCTGTTCTTCAAGGCATGGAAATGAGAGCATCCTCTACAGAATTTTAAAAGAATGGGAGCTGAAACGAAGCAAATAGAGGATATCATCTGCTCAATATGCATGTGTGTGCACACAGTGACATATAAATGCGTGGTTTGTTTAGCTTTTAAGGTTTTGGCAGTGCATTTTTGGACTCACTGGGTTTGATCTACAGATCATTGAACCCCAGATTTGTCTTTTTCTGCTGGTTTCAGGATTCCAAATGGTGTTGGCTGCTGCTGCTTTCCTGTGTGTTTAATCTGTTGGTGTGACAGAATCACTGTGGTGAGCTAGACACGGTTTAAGGAGCATGTAAGAGCCACTGCACATGCAGCCCAGACAGCATTTTAATTTGCTGCACTACAGATGACTCTGGTTGCAGTAAATTTACTGTGAGTAGACTAATTGCAAAATAACCCTAATTGAGTAGTTATCAGCAAACAACATCCTGTGGAACAAAACTGCTTACAATTAATAGCATTTAAGCCATGCACTGGTATTCTGCAGAACGCTAAGATGTAATTATACCGTGTACAGGGATTGTGTTCTGTTCTGGAAACCGTGTTTCCAGTACCGCTTCCATTCTAAAGGGCCGTTTCAAGATTCAGTACTTGCATTTTAGGTGAAATGAATTTATGAAATAAGTGATGTGTCTCTCCCCTTACGTGTGTGAAGCAGAACCAACTCGAATAAAATCAGTGAAGCTGTGGCACTGTCAGGAGAAGAATGAGATCAGGAAGAGTACGGTGCCAGTTATTCTGGATTAACTTTTATTACAGCCACATGTACAAGTCTGGATGGTTAAAACTGGGATGAAAGTAATGAAAAGATACTTTGTTATTCTGGCTGAAGATGGGCCCTACCTCATTGTATGGATGAGGAATGCAGTGTACCATTGAAGCGATGGAAATTCATGTCAATGCACAGACCCAGAGGACACACAAGCCTCTGTCACCAGTCTGGATGTGCAGACAGCCCCTGCTCTTGGTGACTCTGGTCATTTGAAGGGACTGATGAGGCAGCCCTGGTGTAAGAGCTGCCAAAACACTCCCTCTGCTCACAGCTGAGCTGTTCCCAGGGCAGAGGGCCAAATGAATGAGTTGTCCTTAGAAATTGGATGTGGCCAGTGGGTAAAAAACTGGACAAGTTCCTTTACCAAAGGAAGATGCCTGTACAACTTGTAAGGGAACTTGAATTGCTAGAAATGTCCTTGTGGCATCCCAGACTTGTGTGATGCTGTTTTGCCACCTCCCTGTGTCTCTGGGGACAGCTGCAGTGTCGAGGACAGAGGACTGGTGTTTCTCAGGGATGTGTGAGATTGTGGCATTGCAGAGCTGAGGGATTCTTCTTCCAAAAATAAGGCTGTGATGAGCACAGGCTGGCTCTGCCAGCGCTGTCTTGCATAGACAGCTTTGGTTTAAGAAGAAATTCAGTGAAGGGAAAACTGCTGGGTGTCTGTGCCAGTTAATCCTTTCATTTAAATACAGATAGCTCGGGTCTAGATCATCTGCAAGTTTAGAAGTGGGAGAATGAAATCAACCGGATGTTGCTCTTGTTTTTTTGTGGTGCTGCTGTCTGGTCACGTTTCTCCACGTTGGGCCTGTCTGATCACCTGTGGGTCTGCAGGCTGCAGACTTGGTCCCTGACAGCAGACTTGCAGAAATCATCTGGCAAGTGGCATCTCAAGGAAATGCTGGGAGCAATGCATAACACAAGGAGTTAGGGCCAGAAGGGCTGCAAAATTTATGGTCAGCAGTCCTAGTTCTCACCAAGCCTCTGTTTTGGAAAATGTTCTCATTTTATGGAGCATTAAAGGGGGAGTGTGGGCAAGCGTGGGAGAGGACCATGGCTGAGTATGTCCTTGCTGCAAACCTCCTGGGAAGAGAGCATGAGGGTAGCAGAAGCTCAGTGAGTATTTTGATAAAGATTACTGTGTATGTACAGAGATGAAAGAAAAGTGCTTAAGTGATCGTTAATGCTTCCCAGTGATCCTGAAATGTGTGGACAGAGTGTTGGTGGGGAAAGTCAAAGACAACTATGACTGAAGAAAATTGTTGGTACAAGGGTATGAGCTGGAGGGAGTGGGGAGAGGAATCAGGAGTACCAGGAAACCCAGCTCAAAACAAAACCAGCAAAGCCAGCCTCCCCCTATACGAGGAAAACTTGGGCCATACTGTTTTTCATACATAATGTTTTTCATATAAAATGGTTTTGGACCTCTGGAGTGGACTCATTGTGGTGATTTTAGTAGACAGACAGAAACATGGCATCTAATTATCCTAATTTTCTTCAGTGCTAGGCAAGCAGCTGTGCACATTAGTACTGGACTGAGCTTGAGTTAAGGCTGCACAGGCAGGTTCAGTGTTATTCTTTCCTAATTCGACATTGCAACCGCAACAAAACTGTGTTAGGGTGTCAGTGTAACATACTAATTGTAAGCGGGCAGGTTTTAGATTTGCTTTTTGTTTTAAGCCTAAAATGCCACCAAGGACAAAGGAGCACAGATTCAACTCTGTCTTTCTAACCGTTGCGCTTCTCCAAATAGCAAATACTCAGTTTTCACGGGAATCTGGAGCTGATGAACTATTATTTTGAGAATGGGGAAGTGTCATGTTCCGGAAATGCCATGCTCGAGGCGGCCACAGTTTAGTTTGAAGCCAGTGGCACTGACTGTATTATTTTAAAATAATTGGGGGGGAAAGTATTGACATTTAATTTCTTCCTCCTGAGCCAAGGCGAAGAATTTACCTCTTTTGTGGCTTCTTGAAACAATACCTTAAATATATACAGAGTTTGTTACAGTATTAAAAATAAAATTAAAGGGAATGTACCCTGTTTCAGGAAGGTTTTTGAAAGGGTACATTTCTTTGATGTGTTTCAGGAGTCACTGAGCTTTATGAGATCATTGGTTTGTAATGTCTTCCCCTGGAAATGAGAAAGAGTTACTTAAGAGATCTAATTCTGAATTAAAATGCCAGCAATCTAGGCATGAAGCCAATCTTACAGGACATTATTGCCATTTTAAGATTCCAAACCATAATTTACTTGTTTCTGTTGCAAATATTTCTTATGCAGAAGGTAGTTTTAAAACATCCATCTTTTTTCTCCACAGGTAATCATGACTTCTATAGAAAACCAGAATGACAAGAATCTGTAGCTGAGCAACCTTGACAAAGATTTTGAAATTGCTCATTGTATATTTAGTCTTCCAAGTAAATGCTTGTCTCTGATAGTTTGAGAGCGTGTTAGAAGTGAATAGCCCTGATTCGCTGCTCACACCATTTTAATATCCACAGTATGTCACTGATTTATCATTCAGTTGTGTCGAATCAGTGACTCCTGATTGGCACCTTTGTAAGGAAGAGCAGAGCGCTCCCATCTCCCAGCAGCTGCTGCTGTCACCAGCAGGCTTAGCTGAATGCGCAGTAAACTCTGAAGCATTTTACCATTTTACTATAAAATAAGATAGTGGTTTAAAGTTCTGGCCCTGCTGAAAGGCCCATGGCTGAACTCCATCATTTTTCTTCTCTAGCTTTCTCACCAGCCCCCAGGGAGGCCAAGGAATTTTCAGTCCTTTCCCCCAGAGCTTGCTGCAGCTGAATGATCTCTACCACTTCTTATGTTCAGTGCTCACCCGTCTGTCTTCATCCATGGATGTTACTGTAAAAATGGTGGAAGATTTAAGCCAGAAAGCAAAATTACACTGCAGGAAAATCATTATTTAATAACCTGAACTCTGTGGTTTCTCAAAAATAATTTGAATAGCACTTGTATGGGTTTTCAAATTGTGAGATTCGTAGGATTTGTTCTGCAGGACTGAATTGCTTGTTGCCTTTTAAAACAGAATTTCTCAATATTGCTTTTTTTGTGATGAAACCTAGTCTTCTGCAGACAGCTCTGTCAGGAGAGAATGGACTGTACTCCAGTGCCTGCATTCACCTTCCATACCACCTTCTGGGCTGCTGTGCCTTTCCGGGCTGCTGAGGACTGAAGACCCCTGTGCCTCCTCATGATGTCCTTAGTTTAGAGTGAGGAGAGCAGGGGCGTTTGGGTTGTGGGTGGGGTGTTCATCTCCTCACTGAGCTCCTAAAGGCTCTGCTGATGAAGTTTCCTGTTCACCAGCAGCAGATGCACGCTCTCTGTGTTGTTCTCCACAGGCAGTGAAATTCAGTGATAACTTCAACTTCACACATTTTTATTAACAGCAGTTTCGATCCTGCCTTTGGGTTATGCCAAAAACCTGTGAATCAAAATCTTTTATTTACACACCAGTCCCCTTACTTTACATTGTTCCCTACTACCATGATAAATGAAGATTCTTGTAGATCACCCTTCGGGTCTCTGTCATGCTGATGGTTTGGGGGCAAGCCTTGGTGACTTGGAACATAAAATCTTTATGATACTGCACATATATCACACCTCTGTGTGGATCAGCTTGAAGAAGTTCATCTACAGAGCTCATTTCCCACTTTCTTGGGAATTTTTCTGTCTTGTGTTTGCTTGCTCTAATGAGCAGCTGTTCTTCAGGCATGTTCATAGAATAGCCTGTGTTGGAAGACCCACAAGGATCATTGAATCCAACTCTTGGCCTGGCACAGGAGAACCCCAGGAATCCCACCATGTGCCTGAGAGCGTTGTCCAAACACTCCTTGAGCTCTGTCAGGCTTGGTGCTGTGACCACTTCCCTGGGGAGTTCCAGTGCCCAACCACCCTCCTGGGGGGAAGAACCTTTTGCTAATATCCAACCTAAACCTCCCCCCAATAGTCTGCAGCAGTTGTAGGTACTGTCAGGGAGCACCACAAAAAAAAAAAAAAAAAAAAAAAGCTGTCAGTCTAAAGCATCTCCTGCAAATCTCATTGGAACCTCACTACTCTGCTGAAGTTCAGAGCAGCCCTCCGTGTAACTAGAATATAATGGCTTGGAGCATCTCTTTGTTGTGAGGTGTTTGTGTCTCTTTTTTGGAGACTTTCTTGCCTATACTAGTGGAAGTGTTTTGCTGAAGTCTTGGTGAATTTGTATAACTCATTAAAAGTTGTAAGTGAAACACTTTGCTATTGAGAATATGCCTTTTTTGGTGACTGGCTGTAAACAGCAGCTTAAGCAGTCTGGCTGCTTACTCACCTGTGGTTTTAATTGCAACTGAGGTTTTCCAGGCAGCCAATGGATATTGCTGTGCAGTGGAGCATTGCAAACCCTGCTACTTTCAGACTGAAAGCTCTGTGTGTGCCATGTGCTGCGCAATAGTGTGGAGCTTGACAGCAGCATCACTAAACAGAACCATGCATTTTCATGTTCTCCATCTATTTGTGGCTGTGATTCATTCTGGGCAATTGACTGAATAGTAGAGAGGAAAAGGGAAGTTGCAAAGAGAAAATTACTGCAATATATGTTTTACCCATTTGTACTTTCTCTTTGCATGGGACTGAGGTGTAGGTGCTCTGGAAGAATTGCACTGTGACACTCCGAGCAGGTTTGAGGATTTATCCCCAAGTAATTCTCTCTGTCTGAGTCACTTTATTGGTCATTCATTCAAAAGCATGTGAGGAATATTCTCCCTTACAGAAGGGAATGCTGGACAGGAGAACCCAGCCTGGCTCAGTTGCCCACCTTGCCAGAGAAACAAATGGCTAAGGAGAGGTGTGGTTGAGATTAATCATGAGTGGAGCTACCAAGAGTAATTGTGGAAAAGAATCCTGTGTAACACACACTGGATTTGCCAAGCCAGAGCAGGGGGGAGACTACATGGAGCTCATGTGGTTTTGTAAACAAATCTATCGTTTTCTGCCAGGAGGTGATCACAAACCCAAGTTTCCTTTGGAGTGTTAAAAGCAAACTGGGCTAGAGGTTTAACTGATGCAACCAAGTAGCTTTGCTGACCCCTATTAAGTGATGTCTTACTTTAGTAGATTTTTTCAGTAACCTTTATCAATGAACCATAAAATGTCTCTATGCACTTCTATCACCAAAATTTTAAGTTCACTGAGAAATAAACAAGACAATTTGGTTCTTACAGGACCAAGCAAAGATAAAGAGGGAGGGATTCTTGTCTTACCAGTCTGTGGAAGTTTATATCCAGAGCAAAGCCCATCCATCCCCTATTTGGGAATAAGAACAGTTTTATGGCAATTCTGATTCTGAAAATGTTTTACCTTTGCAGATCCCTAAGAAACAAATGAGAAAATCACTTCTGACAGGCTCATGAGGAATATTACAAGGCAGCTTCAGACATCTCTGGTGTTCTTAACCCAGTCATCAAAAAGAAAATCTTAATGAGAAATCCCACTAGATTCAGCTCCATCATTTACAATTGAAAGGGCTGCAGTTAACACCCAAGTTCTCTCATTTTCATTTATCTCAATAATTTTTGGCCATTTGCCAGGCATAATTTGCCAAACATGCAAACATTTGTGTTTTCATGATGTTTGCTTTATATTGCTGCAGCCTGCAAAATTTTAGGAAATAAATTAGTGACGTAAGGGGGCCCCAGTGCAAACTTGACTCAGAGAGTTCTGCTGGAATCCATCCAAGCAGAAGGATCACTTAGAGAAGAAAAAGGAAAGATGCAATGTGATTGCTCTAGAAGTTACTAAAGAGCTCTCAGCTAAGGAGGGACAGCAAGAATATGCTCCATTACACCATATCATAGGCTGAGCACACTAAGTGGAAATTAGCTCCTAGGCTAGTACTGGGAAAGCTTGGGTTTCCTTCATTGATGTGTCACAGGCTTGTTGGGACACCTCAGACAGCTCCCATCATGTACAGACCAGGTATTTAACTCTTTGACTCCATTGCAGATACATGCAGAGCAAAAATGGTGGTGGTAGTGTTCCTGTTAGCTTGGTATTAATGTGGATTTTAAATCCTGTTTATTAAGAGACTTGGAAATTTTGTTACAAAATAACAGGGTTTTTTCTGAATTCTCTAAGGGAGTTTGGTGAACAAAAGTATCTTTAAGGAGGAAAAATTCTCCCTTTTCTCTCTTTCTCTCTTTTTCTGGTACCTACTCATATGTCTAATATTTTTGTACCAAACCAAATCTATTCCCTTTATTTCAGAGTGCATAGGAAGGGAACTGTGGTTTTACATATCATATATTTCAAAGACTGCATGGTGCTTTATTAGTTTCCACAATAAATTTCCCAAGGTAAAGTGACAAACCAGTAATTTTTCATTATGAATCAGATATCCATGAAAGATTTGGTTTAGGTCAAAATTTATTACCCTATGGAACTGAAGCCAATATTTAACATAATGTCAGACATCTTGATATTAGAGAATTCTAATGGCTATGCAATTTTATTCAATGATGAAGTTATTTCAGTTGTGTAGTGTATGTCTGGGCAATTTGATATACAGAGCCTTGAGATGAAAATTGGATAAACATGGAAAATGGTGATTGATTGGTGGAAGGTTGCAATAATGTCTGCCTTGATATACCTTTATTGTTAAATTATTTATCTAATGCAATCTCCTACACTTTTAGGAGTCTTTAAGTTGGCATTAAATCGATGTTTAAGTCTTCACAGTCAGAAAGGCCTCATAACTCAAACTGATAAATATCTTCTAACACATCAGGACGAATAATGATCCATCTTAATATCTGAAAGCAAGGAAGGTGATATTCTTTCTATTTGCTGTGAATATCTGTAGAAGGACTGGGCCATAAACTGGAAGAATTAAGATTAGGAGATAGAAAGAAACATCAGAAAGTGAAAGTATAGTAGTATTTTGTCTAAGAAATCGCGAGCAAATTCTGTCTGCTTTGAAAGATGAGTAGAAGGTTCCGCCAGGCCTGAGCAGAGCGGTGTGAGGTGACATTCTCGTGCCGGCTCCTCAGAGGGCCCGGCAGGGCCGGCAGCCGTGTGCGGCCAGCGCCTCGCTCAGAAGGGCTCAGCTTCGAGTCTGCCCGGGCACATCGGCACCTGCTCCGGGTGCCCGAAACTTCCCCTGCTC
>VZTX01005533.1:0-24233 GCA_013400915.1 Pardalotus punctatus
CCTGTGTTATCAACACTATTTCCAACACAGATCAAAAACATAGCCCCATAACCATTACCATAAAGAAAATTAACTCTATCATAGCCAAAAACAGCACAAACTTCTAGATGAGTAAGAAGGTGCTCTGCATGCCAGATTTTGTTGCCTTTAGACAGGCTTTTGCACTATCAGTACGCATGCAAACCTCAAAATTTCATGAACGTATATCTCTTTTTTTTTTCCTGAGTGGACTGAAAGGAAACAAAATCAGAACCATCCTTTCCTAACTTGCCTTTATTTACTGACTTTAGGGTTGTGACAAATAAACTCATGATAATTTTCTCACTGATGGTAATAAAAAGTAATATACCACAGTCAGTAGAACTTGAGAAGAATAAAGGTCCTTGAAAAAAGTGGATATATTTATGTTGTCCTCAGAAGGAAATGACACTGGTACTGCAATTCACTACATTCCTTGTTTAAATGTCTTGGCTTCTCATCCTCTAGAATCAGTTCAGAAAGATAGTTCTGCCACTACATGGAGAATATGATCAATAACTCTTTATGCTGAGTGAGCAGGATGATGAAACATTATTAAATGGTTCAGAGAGTACTTGTGCTAGGCATGCAGCTAAGATCCCACTTGACGCTGGAATGAAAGCCTTCAATCTCATAAGAGTTTTCCATCAAATTCAATGGGTTTTATCTCGGGCCTTGGAAAAGAGACTGAGGATTTTTTATTTTTTTTTAAATTTTGTATTTTTGTGTGTGTGCATATATCTCACGTCAATATCCTTCATTCTACTAGAAAGCCATGACATTAAAAAGAAAAAAAGAGAACCTTGGGGAAGGGATGAAAAGAGAACACTGAAATATAAAATATATTCATTAGCAAAGACTGAGCATCTAGAATCCAGGAAATATATGCAGCAATCACACTATAAGCCACACCATGCCATGCACATTTTGTTAACCTTTTCTGATTTCAGTTTTCTGTGAGTTGATATGTAACATTTGGTATCCAAGAGAAACAAATGTTTGTGGACTTTTTATCTTTTCTGTACTTCTAAGAATTTAAGGTGTTTATGAAAGTCTTCAGCTGGCATGAATTCTAAAATGTAATTAGGTCAACTACAATATCATGGTCTTAAAATACAAAAATTAAGAGGTTGTCTAATACCTCACATATTTGGCCGATGGGTACCCATACACCTCCTGCTTCCAATGCTACAAACAGCTCTTGAAATATTAAATCCATAAGAATAGATCCTTTCAGATTAAAAAAAAATAAAAGAAAAAGCTGAAATGATACTTCACTTTGTCTTACAAAACAACTCAATGTTAAAGATTCTCAGCAGATTATAAGAAAGTAGCTACTGTGCTAAAGTGTTTATATCTCCAAGAATGCTTTCTTTCCACGGGTCTCCTTTACCTTTCAATAAACTCATTTGAAATAATATACTGGATTATATATTTTATATCTAAAATATGGTCTGGAGTTTTTACTGTATATTCTTTAACTGAAATTCAATTTGTTCTATAAACAGAATTTATTTATGTAACTGATTAACTGGCATCAAATTAGGTCAAACACTGTTGACACAGTTTGGAGCTGTAATTGGTTTCTCTAATTGGTAACTATAAACCAGAATGCAATCAGCTCAGAGTAAGTACACTCTGTGCTATTAACCAGTAAAGTTTGGGATCTCTTGGGAAAGCTTTGCAAACTGTATGCTACAAACAGGATTAAAAGTCTATCAGCTTCTGTTTTGCTGTTTTGAAATTTATTTTGTATAGCCAACCATACAGAAGGGTAATAACATATTTTTTTAAAACAGTAAGCAATAATGTTAACAGCTCTACCTTGATGTGGAAGCCTCCACCTCAGAGAACAGATTTGAACAGTATATCCTTTTCCATACTGTAACTGAAAAATCAGCTTTCAGATACAGTATTCCTGACTGAAATGTGATCAAATTTTGTGTCTTTTAAACAGTTCTATCTCTAGTTAACAGTTATGCAGAAGTGCAGAAAAACCAGGGAATTTTAAGCCTAAAAAGCTTTATTTTAAATCATTAAAAAAAGAAAAAGTTATCTGCCAGCTTGTTTTGGATGATCAAGTATATCTTCTACTCTCAGTACAAAACTCACAGAAAAAGTATGTGACCACTTCCAGTGACTGGAATCACAGTGATCTTAATTTTCAAAGCCTCATGATCTGAAACTAACATTGTCCCTATGACTACTAATTGAGGCTATACTATTTGTTTGCAATTGAGGCTATACTATTTGTTTGCACAAGTCATAACTTCAATGGATATGCAAATAAGACTCAAAGGGTCATCTACTCTGTCTCAGAGGTAGGTTCTGCAAAAGCATTGGTAGATTTTGCCTACATTTTTCTCACACTCTCAAAACCAAAGATTACACAGCATTCTTAAAAATATCTGGTTTTTATTATGCTTTTCTTTCCATTCCCTTCCCTTCCTTTGGTTTATGAACTTCACCATTTCATGACATTACATTTTCTTTCACCTTCTCAGTGAGTCCTTTCCAACTTCAGAGTCAATCTAGAGCACCTTTGTGATTTGCCTTGTTGCTCCTTTGTAGCAATTATTAACAGTGTTATTCAAACAAGGGAAGGGTGAGAATTTGCCATTATAACCCCTGCCCAAATATAGCCAACAAGCTCTGAGGTACCTCGTAGAATCATAGAATCACAGACCTTAAAGGTCATCTAGTTCAAAGTCCCTTGGCATGGACCCCTTCCACTAGACCAGTTTGGTCAAAGACCCAAAGACCTGGTCTTCCCTAAAGGATTTCTGCCCAATATCTACTCCACACCTCCCCTCTTTCAGTTTAGACCCATTACCCCATTTCCTATCACTGTCTGGCCTTGTAAAACGTCCCTCTCCAGCATGTAGGCCCCCTCTAATATTAATATACAGTTATGGAAGTTAATTTCATGTTGCTGTTTATTTGGTGGTCAGTTTTGTCAGATCCTTCTTGAAGATCAGGACTTAAGTAGCAAATGAACAAGAGAGACAAGACATTCTAGAGTAGTATAGCAACATTTTGTTGCAAGCCTGGATCAATCTAGTTTAGAGAGTTTTGTTCAAAAATCCCCCATAATAAAAAGTAGTGTCTGACAAGGTGTCCAGGGCTGCAGTTATACTTGGATACTTTTTTCCCCTTTCTTTATTAGTCTGTTTTTACAAGACAGTAAATGTGTAGAGATTTATAGTGATGTATAGTGATGAATCAAACTCAAGAAGATGTTTGTTTAGTGTAAGCATTTTGTAATTAGGCCACAGTGTCTACTTTTTACAGTAATTACAAGATGTTTATCTTGTTCTAGGCTACTCATTGAATCGTGGCTATCAGTTGAATTTAAATTTCTTAGTGTTTAGGTTTTTTTACTAAAATCCTACTAAAATTGATAGAAGGAAAATATTGCTAATAATCAATATTTTTCATGTGAAGAAGACATTATCTATGTGTGAATATTAAGAAATTTAAGTATTGAATGCTCCAGGTTAAATATTTTTGAAAGTTTCCAGTTTTCAGAAGGAGTATGAATTTCCTTATCAAATCAGGCCATTTATAAACACAATAAGAGCCTGTACCTTTCTTTTCTAAACAAATAGTTCTTGTAAACTAACATATAAATATATTCTTGAGTAATTTAAATTTAAAGTATTTCTAATTCTCTGGTATAGGGTGTAAATTCTTATAGATTTTCCAGTCTATGTGGCACAGAAATAAAATGCAATTAAGACAGAAAAAGAAGGCCATAAGGAACTCTGAAAGATCATCAAATCCACTGAAGAAGTCCAGCAAAAAACTTAAATATGTTGAAAATTTGTCTGTAGAGATTTTAATTTTCTGTACAGACTCTATTAATTATTTCATTTCTAGATCAGAAATCCATCAGTTCATGTGAAATGTAAGGATGAGGATTTTTTCTTTTCTTCCGACATTTTAAAAATTGGTTAAGTAAAGATCTTGACCTGAACTGTGACACTCTGTCTTTAAATAAAACAACTTAAAATATTGAAGCATCATGCCATATCTAACAAATCAAATATGCTCTCAGTGTTAAGCCTCAGTAGATTTGTTTTATTTGTTCATTTCAGTTTGCCTACAATCCTTCAGGTTACAGATTGTTTAAATCCTGGAATGTACCATATCTTGGAGTGTATAAACCAAACACTCAAATTCTCTTTATCTTCTTTACATAATATGAATTTGTTTGCTCTCAACTCTAAATCAAGAAAGAGCAATGAAATATTAATAATGCCCATATTATTCACCATGTTAAACATATGCACCTAACAGGCATTTGAAGTGTTGAATAGAATAGATACAATTCCTCAGTGCTGTTTCCTTTTACTGCTGCTTCTGCTTCAGTTCATGTATATGCATCTATCTCTAGATGGGACTTTTCTGATAGTCTTTGTTCTGAGAGATTGTTGTGACTCACAATGAAGACAAAATGAAAGGGTCACAGCCTCACTAGGTAGTGTCTCTAGGGACTTTTTTTTTTTTTTTTTTTTTTAGGTATTATTGTCAATACCTTTATAAGGCCATTAGTAATTTGACTTTAAGGACTCTCTCAAGGGAGACCTCCAGATGACATTTTTCTTGTTAATAATAATAATAATGCTCTCATGGACATAATCAGATCTCCAAAACCAATTAAACAAAAAGTACATATG
The DNA here is from genome assembly GCA_013400915.1 of Pardalotus punctatus. Taxonomy (NCBI): domain Eukaryota; kingdom Metazoa; phylum Chordata; class Aves; order Passeriformes; family Pardalotidae; genus Pardalotus; species Pardalotus punctatus. The sequence continues at coordinate 4,698 of VZTX01005533.1, forward strand.
TGCTATGAGTTAAGAACCTTCTGAGGTCTAGTTGAAAAGTAAGCAATAAAAAACCCAAAACGAAACAAAAACAAGAGACTAATTTTTAAATGAGCAGTAAAATGCCTTAGTACAATGTAATTCCTTTCAACTGTAGCTGTAACATACCTTTGTGATTTGTTCTGATTATTTAGGATTAGGTTGCTTATTACCTCTTTCATGTTGAACATCTTCATGCATGCTCTTTCTATTATTTTATCTGTTACAATCAACATTATAGAAATAGCCCTGCTTGAAATGAAGACTCACATAATTCAAAATTCTATTAGAACTGGGAAATAAAATTGTGTCTACTGGAGACATGATATTTGGAAGATGATAAAAGAACTCCATTCCAAGAAAATAGTGTAGAAATATGGCCACACCATAAGTCTGAAAACTGTAGGAGTGTCCTCTTTGCCAGAGCAGCAAAAGAGCAGGATTCTAGGGTTGAGGTAATGGTGAGAGGAATAGGAACCTAGGTGACATCTTCTTAGATTGCTGCTGAAAGGGAAGACATTCCTTTCACTATTGCAAATCTTATATTGCAGGCAGATCTTTAGCTTTTATACTCAGGGAACCCTGCCTAAGAAAAGGGGATGGCTGGACAATAACTCTTCTGACAAAGTGAGGAAATATAATCTCTGAAAGTAAATTTCCTACTCCAAACAGCAGAGCTTTTAAATGATACTTGATAAAGGAAAGTGGATAAAGAGAAAAGAAGGTATGGAAACATATTAAAGAAGTGACGCTCACTCTCCTCATGTGAAAACAGAATAACTGAGGGTCCATTTTAAGTATTGCAGCACAGATGAACAGTATGGGAAACAGAATAGGAATTAGAAACTCATTAATTGTGCAAGCTATGATACCAGTGGGGTTAGAGAGTTTTCCTGAGATAGTACACATGGCTGGAGTGCTACACTGGACCGGCACTGGCTCCATTAAAGGAGCATTGCAAGCTAGCAGCAGGAATTATGATATTTCAAAAAGATTAGTTGCAAAGCAATGGTAGAGGTTAGGGAGAAAGACTCATCTTGCAGGTGCAAAGTCCTCCTGAAGGTACACGGTGATAGGACAAGAGGGAATGGACACATAATTTCCATATGGGAAATTCCAATTATATCTGGAGACATTTTACTGTGAGGGTGGTCAAACAGCATGAGAGGCTGCTGTTGATGCTGTTGATGACCTCCATCCTTGAAGATGCTCACAACTCAGCTGGTCAGAGCAATGAGCAGCCTGATCTATTCTCGCCCTTCTTTGAGCAGGTAGATGGACTAGATGACATCTAAGGGGCCATTGCAACCTGCGTTATTCTATAGTTCTACAGTTATTTTGCGATAATTAAGAATTTATCTGCGTGGGATTTTAGAGAAATAGTAGTACTGTTTGCCAAAGAAATGTTTCAGTGCGGTTCTAGGGTTTCCACTTTTCTACACAATTTCTATGCAATTTCAAGTTGATCAGTTGTGGTTCCGATGATGTTTTCTAACAATAGAGGAAAATGCATATAAAATGCAATAACTGGTTTGTTAGCACCTGCTTTTACTTTTCCCATCTTCCTTTCTCTAACTCTCACTTTGGATATAAACAAAAAATATTATATACATATGTGTAATCAAATGAAAGCATCATTTGTGCATCACTACAGCCTCTGAGAGATTTGGCATTGAACTGAAAGGACGATAACTTTGGCAGAGAGTAAACGCAGAAGTTTCAAAATAAATATAATGATAAAAATTGTAAGTAAGCATCAAACCCTGCTAGTTGCAGCCCACAGGAGAATAAAAGAAAGAGTAAAGAAAACTCTTTAATTCTACTTAATCTAATCCAAATCCTTTCAATCTCCTAAGTATTATTTCTGTCTTTCCTTTTGAATAGTATTGGCAAATAACAGTTCCTGAAATATTTTTTGTAATTTGTGTATTCTTTTTCATACAAGCTTCTGTTCTCACTATTATGATTCCAATATTTCAACCATTTTCATTCTCCTTTTCTGAGAGACTCTTATCAGATCAATAATCATGTTCCCTGCCTCTCCTTAGTTTTTCTGTACTTCATTTCTTCCTAAGTAGAATAAAATGTCCTCAGCATAACATTACAATCCATTCAGTTCAGCTTACCATCTTTATAAATTCTGAATAACTTCTTCCTGTTTAGCAATTATATTAATCTTCACAATTTTTTCCAAGTTGTTTCATACAAATTAAGAAAAGCATAGACTATATTTCTGATTGTTTTTCTGCTCTGTGTTCATGCATAGCAGAATTTCCTTCTTTCTACTTATTATCCAAGTTTTGATGGAAAATCTCACAAATATTTTAAGTTTTTACTGAAAGTGTCTTTAAATAGGTCCGTAGTGTACTGAAGCATAAATAAATTATAATTATTAACTACATATAAAGGTATTAGTAGTTAAGTCACTTTAAAAGTAAAATGAGGTTTTAGACAGTAGAAATTAAATACAAACTACAAATTTTAGTTTCCATGTATCTGTTACTTCTGCAATTATTCTAGCTGACATATCTGACTTCCGTGTAATACTAGGATTTGGAATTCAAATTGGCCCATTATTTATGAGAATCTACTCCCATGTTTTCTAGGTTTTATGTTTTGGGTTATGTGTTATACTTTCACAGTTTGGCCACAAAAATACATCTAAAAAAACAGTGCATTTGAATTCAGGCTCTCTCAGTGAAATTATAGTGTGCTGTGTTTGCTTGTTGTCTGTCTTTGTAACTGTAGATGATTGGTGACTTTAACACTCCTCTTTTTGTGATAGATATTTCTCAGTGAAGGCAATTAATATGAAAATTTTGCTATCAGTCCTGGGAGGTACTGTGCTTCATTTCCCCCTTCAGTCAGGCCAGCAACAAATGAAAATTGTATATAGGAAATGCTTTCTGGTCTGTTTTCTTTCATAATTACCATATGGCTTCACCAGTAAAAATCCACTGAAGGGTTTAATATTTAATCTTAACTGATCACTCAGACATCTTTTAGACCTGATCTAGTGTGGAGAAATGGCTCGAGGAGCAAGGTGGCCATGGAATGCCGGAGTCTGTGTCTCTGCAGATTTTGCCCCTGCAGAGCACAGAAAGGGCATTGTGCGAGCAGAAGGCAGAATTTTGAAGGTAACTGCAAGGACGATGTCCTTGATGGTCTGGAAAGTACTGAGGCCTATGAAAGAAGGATTGTAGTCAAGGAAGATGTCCTTGGTGGTCTGGAAAGTACCGAGGCCTATGAAAGAAGGATTGTAGTCAAGGGAATAGAAAAAACCAGATCGTAGGGACCACGAGCGGGTGGGAACAGGTTGATGTGACTGTACAACTAACCAATAATAGAATGGCAAGTAGTCTTACTAACCAATGACTTTATGACATGTAATATTGCTAGGTGCTGCAAAAATGTACTTAAGGCTGTGAACCTGAAAAAATAAACGGATTGAAGCTTGCTATTGATCATATTGGTCTTTGACTGCTTATTCCCCTCATCGTTGCAGAAGAGTTACGGTCCTTCCTCTCAAATGGGTTTGCTCTTAAACGAGTTTCTCCTGGACGAGTTTGCTCTTAAACGGGTTTCTCCTAAACGGGTTTTCTCTTAGACGGGTTTACCCGCAACATTGGTGAGGGTGTGGATTTTACAATAAATGATATTCTGCGACAATCTAGGAATCATTTTTACTTACTGATTATAGATTTGTTCAAATTAAATTCATGTTTGATGCCTCTTTCTGTCTGTAAATGCCCAGGTTTCACAGAAGATAAGAAACAGAAGATAATAAACAGAAAATAAGAATCAGAGATTTTATTTATTGTATTTTCCCCAGTAATTATTTGGACCTGAAAGTTTTCTACAGAGAAGGTAACAGCATTGGGTACTAAAAGCTGGTATCTGATGAAAGGCATTTTTCCTCTTTTCCCAGACTGTAATATTATTACTTGTCGATTTGTTGGCAGCTAACACAGTTGGCTCAATAACTTGGTATAACTCTTGAGTTCTAAGCCAATGCACACAATATCTTCTAATAATTTTGCAGCAGTTTGGGGTTAGAATCATGGAATGATCAAGGTTGCAAGAGACCTTTAAGATCATCAAGTCCAACCATCAACCCAAACACTACCACTGTAAACCTTAAACCAGTAAAACATCACCCAGTGCCAGATCCAGATGCCTTTTAAACACCTCCAGGGATGGAGACTCCACCACCTCCCTGGGCAGCCTATTCCAATGCCTGGCCACCTTAACAGTGGATTTATTTTTTTTTTTCAATATATAATTATATATAACTAAAGGTTATATGTCTTATATGTAATTAAAGTTGATATGCCTTTTGAATGATTTGTCTGTCTCAAACTGGTTTTTGGATAAATCTACCTGTTCCATGATAATCCATTATAGGAACAGGCCTTTTTTTATGGTAGCCCCTCTACAGGATTGAAAGCCATATTTTCAAGACAAGTTTTTTTAGTGATTGCTTATCATTTTATATTCAGTCATCCTTGGTTCTTTAGAACTGGTGCTATTCCAAAACATCTTCTGTAACTATTCTGCATGACTGATGTCTATCAGCTTGATCCACAGCCTCTAAGGAATATTTTAAAGCTTCAGATCAGTTCTTAGCATGATATGTTAAATTCTTCCGTTTCACAAAGTGTCTGCAGCTCAGGTTTTTTTACATCAGTATAAAGACTTGCTGCTGTTCTTGGCACATAATTTAATTGAGGACCATACAGTAAAGTGCAATTGATTATGTATTTAAATTTGGCAACTTTTTTGGATACCTATTTTGCAGTTCTGAGACAAACATAATATTTAAAATACGAAACATGATAAAAAACAATATTTAACCTTAATAATCATCAACAACATAGAAGGTACATCTGTTCAAGCATATGTGCAATTAAATAATGTGACAAAATTTCAGAGGAAATACATTTGAATTTTTTTATTTATGCTACATCATAAAACCTATTTTACTGGTTTCTAATATGTTAGGAGAAGATAACAAGCTGCTGTTAACAGAGAAAGTTGCTGGTCATGAATGTAGCCAGGAAAATGAACACCACATACTCTTTAAAAGTATTTATAAATGAAAAAAAAATAAGTAATTATCAGAAGAATTTTTTTTTGCCATTTCAAAGTTGCACTGGATATTACTTGAACTCATTAATATTTTTTCAGGAGGTGGAATAAATTCTTATGGGTTTCAATATGTATTTGGCTTCAGCTAGTAATATTACATTAGAAACACTGAAAAAACATTGGAAGCATGAATGTAGTATTTGAAGCTGAGATTCATTTCACTTAACATCAGGTATCTAAAAATAAAAGATTTCACCTCAACTATGTTGACTCAACAGACACTAAAGAGAATTCTCATTGCACTGATCAGAAACATCTTTTAGGATAAGTTAAATAACTTTCTGAAGGAGCTTATATCTATTGTGAAAAGAGAAGACAAGTGAATAACTAGGCTGCTTTAAGATTTGCAAGTTTTAAAATGAGCTAAAATAAGATCAAACAATTCTTCCTTAGAGCAACAGGAAAAAAAAATAAGTATGACATCTCCTAAATTTATTTAAGGTACTAATTTAATAGTTTTACCTTAGTATGTCAACAATTTGTAACTGTACTACATCAGGTAGTTATATAACATTGCAATATCATTCTAACATTCCTCAGGCTTTTACTGTGGATGAATGAAATTTTAAAATAGTAGGTTTTGGCAGCTTATTATCTTTTGGCTTTCTTTAGCCTTATTACAGGAGGCAGAGTGGGCTGGTTTCCTTTCTTTTCTCCAGGATGGGGTAGAACATGGAGGTTTCAGTTTTGCATGTCTGACTGCCACATCTTTCTCAACTTATTTAATGAATAAAGAATAATGATAAATAGCTGACTATCTTGACTGAGAACAATACAAAATTTGTACAAAGACTCAAACTCTGTAGTGGCCATTGGCAGATATCATGGTTGTGTCTACAAGGGACAAAACTAAGCATAATTAAAAGCCAAAGTGTGGTCAATGAAAAGAATAAAGTATCAATCCAGCTGAATTTATTTCACTATTCCTCTAAAGGAAACAAATAAAACAAATTTTTTTGTAAGAACTTTGCCAACATATTCAAAATTCAACATTTACCACTGATGCTGTCAATTATATATTACAAAAGTAAATATGTCATCTGTTTATTTGGTTTTGTCAATGCATATTCAAGTCTGTTTTTCTAACTAAAAATTTTCATTCACAAAACTCCCAGATATAAAAATAAAATGAGTTACACTCATCACTTGATAGGACAATATTTAAAGAAATATCATTTAAAATTCTGTATCTTTATTAGAAAAGCCCTGTCTTCTATTAGCACAATGTCTAAAACTAGCATGTAAACTAGCATGTAAGTTAAATTTTGGGACCAATTAATGAAAGCAGTAAAAAGGATAGAAAGGGAAGCTACCGTGGAAGGTGAATTAAAATGGGAAAGGAAATTGAGTGTGGCATTGCAAACCATAGGGGCTTTTGCACTGAGTGTAACTGTCACTTGCACTGGCAATGTTGTATTTGCAGAGCTTACATTCTCAGCAGCATGTGTGTCTGCCGCTGATGTATTGTAGAAAGGCTATCCTACTAAATACATATAAATACATCATTTCTGAGACTAAAGGGTGTTTACACAATGCAATAAAAGGAATTAATCTTTCTCCAGATTATGTTAGCTAAAAAATAGGACTATAAAAACTGATTACATGAGATCTCTGCTTTACAGAAGGAAATAAAATCTTCTGAGAAATGTCCTTTGCTAGGAGAAAATAAACCAAAGGTGGTCAAGTAATGAATTAAGCAATATTTTTGAGAGGACAAAAATGAAGTGAACTGTTAAATGTCAGAGTATTTTAAGGTGGTCTTTTCAAAAGATGAGCATAGAAACTGCTTTCTTTCTGTCTTTTATTCTTAACTGTAGTTGAATCTCTCTGTGTTTCTGGAAGATTCTCCTCTGAAGCCCTCAGAGTGGGAGTGTCAATCTCCCTGGAAGATTTATTACTGAAATAATTTTATTTGGTTAAACAGGCACTTTTCTTCAAGTATGCCAGAATCATGACACTGTTTTTGTCCCTACCAAATATTTTAGCTAGGAGAGCAAAAATGCACTAGAATAAAAGCAAAGAAACTAATGGGAACAAGAAAATAATAAGGCAGAAAGATATCTGATGTTTCCTTTTTCCTCAAAAAGATTTATCTGGGCATATTCCTTGCAAGATTCTGGTCTATCAGAAAGTGAAGGGTAGGAATGTTTTTGGCATGATGCTCTCACAAGACAGAACTGCTCTTTCAGATGAAGAATAAGATTAAAAAGTTGAATAAATAAATCACAGAAATAGCCTGGCAAATAATTTACTGATAGAAGTCTCCATTCAGATCAAGTAGATTATAATATTTTAAAACTCTAGAAAGGCAACACTGAAGTGCATCAAGGACTCTGACTGAGCAGTGAATATAACTTTTTCTCAATTTTGAAAATGCTACATTCTTATTCAGGCCTTTTTATCATTAATTCAATGTCAGAAAAATGAACAATTCCTTATGAATATTAGGAATATCTTACAATTTTTTTAAAAAATAATTAATTTCTTCCATTTGGGAAATGCATCACAAATTCATGGGAAGAATGAAAAAAAAAATTAACACAGAGGAAATAGATTCTACCTTTGAACATAAAAAATCAGAATAGAATAGAAGAGAATAGAAAAGAATAGAATAGATTAGAATAATATTTCAGCTGAAAGAGAGCTACAACAATCATCCAGTCTCGCTGTCTGACCAATTCAAGGCTGACTAAAAGATAAAATGTTGTTAAGGGTATTGTCCAAATGCCTCTTAAACACTGACAGGCTTGGAACATGTGTATGATGACCCTCTCTCTAAAGAAATGCTTCCTAGCATTCAGCCTAAACCTCCCCTGGTTCAGCTTTGAGTCATTCCCATGTGTCCACTCCCTGGATCCCAGGGAGAAGAGCTCAGCACCTACCTCTTCCCTTTCCCTCCTTCAGAAGCTGCAGAGAGCACTGAGGTCACCCCTCAGCCTGCTCCTCTCAACTAGACAAGCCCAAAGTCCTCAACTGCTCCTCATCATATAAATCAAAACAGATTTCCTTGCACCATACTCAAATTGTGTTTAACATGGATATCCTGTAATCATATAATAGATGTGAGATAAATAAGAAAGACGTTGAAAAAATGAGAAATATTGTATTTAACATGTGTTGCAATCTGTGGAACAGCTCTTTATTTAACCTAATTTATTTTATCCAATGATAGCTATTTTTATGTTGGAATGAATAACATTCATTTCACCATTCCACTCCACAAATTACCTCACTTAAAAACATATATTTTCCCTAAACTGTGAAATGTTTAACCTTAAAAGGAAACCTGTAATAACTTGCAAATATCAATACTTCATTTGAGACTACCATTTCAGATTTTAAATGGTCCACAACAAGCTGCTTGCTTCCAAATCTTGTTTAGTTCCATTTGTGCTATTAGCTCTGTCTTCAACTACTATGATCTCTAGAGTTGCTATTAAATATTTAATCATAATAATGTTATTAATATCTGACTGGAATCCAGAATTGTAGGAGAAAATGTCTATTATACAGTGACCTTTATGTGTATGCACTGAAGGCTAAATGTTAAGAAGGTACTTGGTCTTTGCCAGAGTATGATTGATTATTATGTTATCACATCCTGTCTGAACTAGACAAGTTCATGCTCTACTGCAAAGGGTAAAATTTTCCATCTTTGAGATGTGTATATCATATCCATATGCTTTGGAATTTGTTTGTGTCTACAGACGCTACAAATTACATATGAAGTCAATTAAACTAAAATTAAATAATTTATCTAAATTTATGTATTATAAGTACACTCACTACTGCAAATACATTATTTAAATTTGTATCAATGTATTTTTGCTTACCACTAAGTAACTTCTCCTAAGTCTCCATTCATTTTTTTCCTTTATTGTGTACAGTGACTAACATTTCAATAAACTTTAGTAGTATGATTTAACCTAATTTTGAAATCTTCAAACTCATTCATTTTTGCTTGTATTGTTATTATGTTTTTCCTACTGTTATAAAAATTGTACAAAACTAGAAGATAAGGTCAAAGACAAATAGTTGTCAGATTCTGTTGCCAATAAATTAATAGAAATATGAGGAAGAAATGACCAACATGCTAAATCTCTTGCTCTTAATCCAAGAGCTTTTTCATCATTGTTAAAAGGCTGTAGCCTCTTATAGCAACCTGAAAGTGCAAGATCTTGAAATTTATGTGGACTTACATTGGTCTGAAACCAGTTCACCTATCAATGGTCTAGTAGTCAAGTGAGTGTTACCCAGCCTTTTCTACCTTAAGGTCCAAAAAATGTTATATAACCTAATAAACCCAAGCAGTTGTTGCACAACAGAGAACAGCTATCTGATGTTGTGTGTCCTAGTGCACACCTCTTTATCAGGAAACATATATGAATGAAAATTGTTTTAAGCAAATTTTAAGCCCCAAGAACAAGTAGTAAAGGACTGTCACTATGAGCATCAAAACTGCTTCCTCCAAATTCAAGTTGCTTAAGACTGGCTGAGATAATTTATCTTTACTTTGAGCATTTATACTGCTGGCCTTTAGGACACAGGAGAACCATAAACCTTTCTCTCCATGAACCCATTGCGAACTCCTGTTTCCAACAGCACTTGGCCAACTTAGTGCCAAGAAGTCATGGCCCATCTCTAATATGGCGAAAGTACATTGTTTTGTCTGAGATTGCTGAAAAAAAAAAAAAGTGAGAAAATCTGTCAAAGAGCAAGAAAATAATATTACAGACACCAAGAGAACTGTTGACCTGGGATCATTAATAATTCAGAACATCAAAAGAAAAGATGCCAAAAAACTCCACCATGAAAATAAATAAAATCCTAAAAGGGAAAAAGCAAGCACCAAAAAAACCCAACAACATCAACAACATAAAAAACAAAGAAGCAAAAACCCCAAATCAAAAACAAAACAAAACAAAGCCTAAAGAAACCCAAAGAACAAACCCCCAACAATAGAAGAAGTATAGCAAGTCTAGCAAGGAGTTTTCAAATTATTTTGTCAGTTCAGCAGTGTTAGCTTATTATTGAGCTTAACAAGTATATTTTTGTAAGATTCTCAAAACAAAACATTACTGAACTGGAGGACAAGACAACATTGTTCGACTAACTGTGCCCATTTCTGAAATAAGGAACAGGAAGGCAGAAATGAAGAAAAGGAGCAAGGAGGACTAGGGTAAGGTCAAAAAAGCAAAAACACCAGTCAGAAAGTATGGATGATGTGTGCAACCATGAGGTGAAACAAAAAAAATAAACCAAACTCCCAAAACCTTAAATCAGAACATTTAAGACAGGAATAGGAGAAAAACCCTTAGAAGTGCAACTGCTTAAAAGTGGTACACAGAAAAAGAAAATACACCACCAAGTCAACAAGTGATGGATTTTATACACAAAGAATAAACCACCAGTCAGGCTAACAGGCTGGTTCTTTGTCTCCTGACTGACTCTTGTCAGGCAACTAACCACAGCTCAATTGCCTGGACCTGACATGGACTGACAACTGCCATGTTTGATGCTTCATGCTTCAGAAACCCCAAGAGATTCTTGCTACACATTTTTATTTTACTTTCTCTTGTGTTCCCTTCTTTAGAATAAGTATAATCTCTGAATGAAGCTTTTTTTTCCTCATGAGTGGGACACTTAAAACATTTTTCTTTCCTTTGAATTATCTAGTGCCTACCATAGTACAAATTCAGGACTAGGATTCTAATTCTGTCCAATCAGTTTTTGTTCTTTCCCCTCTGACCACATACATTTTTATAAAAAATATCTTGAGAAACAAACACACAGACAAACTTCAACCTGTTGTATTGTCTTATTTAAATAGTCAATGAGCTGATGTGGTACTGAACACAGCAGAAGAAACTCATCAGCTAAAAGCAACTTGATCAGGGAGTCATATTTCCACAGGATTCAAGATAAAAGGGGGTAAAGGAGGAGATAGTTTGTTGCATTACATTTAGTTACAAAAAAATACTCTATAAAAAAGCAAATTATTCAAACTCGAAGCTCTGGAAAGTTTACAGACTAATTTATTCTTTCTAGAGCTCTGCAATGGCTTCAGAATTGGAGAAATTTTTAAAAGAGATGGAATAAAAATTAAAGTTAAGCAGTACAAACAAAATAGAAGCCCAGTCCCATGTAAAAAGCCACAAAATCCTCTGTAGATAGGAAGTATTAGCCCCATTCTATCATTCAAAAATGGCTAGAGCAAAAAAGGTAGTTTAGAAGAATTACATATTCTTGGACTGTGTTGCTAAGCCTAAACAACAGATTAATTTTTGCTGGGATGAACCTCATAACTTGCAGGTTAAATAATTTGTTTCATCTCAGATTTTTTTTCACATTTCTATCAACTTTTTTAAAAGAGCAAAGACAAAGCTTACTGTATTTTGTAGACTAAAAATGTTCACTATACAATGCCATGATTTCCACGAAAAGAAATCTCAGGAAAAAGTCACACCTGAGATCCGTGGTCATATTCAATATACGTGTAGATATACAAGTATCCTCTTGCTGTAAAAGAGTCATTCTAGTGAAATATCAGATGCCACTATCTATAATGGAAGATTACAAAAGAAAAATTATCCCAAGATCACTCTTGCCTAGATGTTAGTACTGGCAATAATGGTAAACTTTAAAAACTGATCAATTCTTCAGCAGTGTGCAAATACTTTTGAAATCTTAATGCGGAAGGGAAGGACCATGTAAGTGTATAACAGCAACCGTGGGTTCTGGAAAAGGTATTTCTATAAAAAACCCTTTGAACAAAAATTTTCTTAAAACTTTGAATGGTAATGAGACATTACAGGTTTGGAAGGAGGACTATGGTGTTATGGCTGTAAGTTATCTTTAAAAGGCATCATCCAGAATGTTTTTCTAAATTAATTGAAAAAGTGGTCTGAGAAATAAATGGGGGGAGTTCTCTAGAACCCAGAATATGCAATGAAAATGAAACTGCAACATTTATTTTTGTCAGGACATTGAAATCAATGAGTATATTTTGTGTCTTACTAGAAAAGCTTTAGAAGGAAGAAAGACACAATATATCTTAAAAGGAATAAAACTACATTTTTGAAAAGTTCTGTTAAAAAATCTGTACAAACTCTTACAGAAAGTTGTGTAAAAATTGTTCTATTTTTCTCCCAGAAAAATAGCAGTAAATTATTAATATCTATATATCTGAAATAGTACACAGAATATTTAAATCCATTGAATTACTTAAAAAATTTTGCTTTGCAGTTTTAAATAAATTAATTACTTTTGCTCATTTTTTTCAAATAGTCAATGATTTCTAACTCCATGAGTGACTGTATTTTTTGCTTAGTATGACTGAAACCAGCACAACTAAAGAACTCATGGGAAAAAGGAGAAAAGTTTGTTGTTTTCCTCTAAACTATACTGAATTCAAAGGCCAATGAAGTCAATAGAAATCTTTCCATTACCTACAGTGAGCTTTTGATCATGCCACAACTTTATACTTCAAAGGATAGCTCCCTCTCATCCTTTATGTTTTTTCCCTCTTTTAGGCATCATAACTTTTCTTCTCTCTATGTCTCTTTTTTTATATTTCTTTCAGAAAATCCTGGCCCACTTTTCCTTCTTTATTACAGAAGATTCTATGGGAAAACCCAGCTGATATAGTTGCACAAAAGAGCAAAATCCTCAGAGAAATAAACAAAATAACTCTAATCACCACAAGAGACAGACTTCATGACTTTTATAAGAGAACAAAACCCATTTATACTTTATTGTCCACAAGAGATTTAAAACTTTTGCTTGTCCTGAATACCACCTTTGGTACTTATATCCAAAAACAAATGTTTATATAAGGAAGAGACATTTGTGCATTCCAATGGACTCAACTAACCCTCTTTGTCCGAAATATTGTCAATTGTATTAATATTTGTATTGTCATTTAGAAAGAAAATGGTACTCTCTAGGATAATTGCATAAAAAGTAGGAGATTTTGATTATCTTCCTTCCTTTTATTTTTTAGAATCATTTTTATTTCTACGTTAATGAATACTTTAATGGAACTTGGAATTCATCATCATAAAGTGAAATTATATCATCCCAGACAGATGGCTGGTAAACTTTCTTGAAGGATGACATTTTTTACAAAATAGAAGTAACTGAGAACAGGGGAAGGGAGATACCATGATAGAAATAATAATTTAAAATAATTTGTCTTTGTCAATAAAGGTAGTGACAACACCTTTTAAGTTAATTTACTTTACTTCCTCTAAAATGAGTGACTAGAAGGTATATGCTTTTATAAATGGTTTGGGTTCACATAGAATGAAAGCTCGATTTAGATAGAGCTGTTTTAAGCACACCTGTCGGTAGTGAACTGAGACAAAGGAATAACTTCTTAGTACAAGATGCTGGCAAGAAAACTTAAAAACTTCTACCTTAGTCCTTATCCAAAACTACTTTTTGCTGTACTCAGCTATCAGTTAATGCATTAGCAGCACAAATCTATCAATTATTTTCACAGCCTTCCTGTCTGCACTTCACAGAGTACACTCTTAGCAAAGAGGAAAACATAAAAATAGTTACAGAGTTCTTTTGCAAGTCTGTGAGCAAGTCAAATTCAGATCTTTGATGATTATGAAACATTTGGTGTTTAAGTAGGACATATTGTGAAGGTAATGACTAATTAGAGTTCTCGGCACCATTTAAACTTAAAGAAGTTTATTTTTCTGAGCCAAAATATGCCCATCAATTTTTACAGAGTAAATTTGTTTCTTTTAACTATGAGTCTGATAAAATGTATTGTCTTTTTCCATCAACTTATTTAAATCATTAAACTACATTTATGTATGTCACAATGAATGCCATTATGGGAACTTTAAATGTAAAAATCTATTATTTTTTGTATAAGTTGTGTCTATAATTTTGCCACAAGGATAAGGTTTTGGAATGACAGCATGCAATGAAGCGTGGGAGTAAGTGAAAAGAAGCAAACATTGGATCAGATCCCTCAGGCACATTAAGGTGTCTCTTACCCAACAAAGTAAATTAAGCACCTACATGCTTTTGAAGATCTGGTTCTTAACAGATTGTTATAGTCAAAACGAACACCAAAAACCAAGTCTTAACAGAAAAGTAGGGAGGGAAGATGCAACGGCAATTCTATTTGCCCAGAGAATATTTATTACAGTCTTCTGTCAAATAAGTCTAGTTTTAAAAAGCAATCAGTGTTATTGTCAAAACTTGTGTGAACCTTGATTCTTCAGAGCAAAAGTAGGCAAATATTTGTTCGTTTCTCTGTGTTGCTCCTTGAATTCCTTGTGGAGCGGTAAGGGTCTGTGCTTCCTAGAGAAGCATGACCTGTTTACCTTGATGAGTGAGATGAGGAAAGGAGCAGATGTGGAATTGCTTTTCTCTGCCTCAGTATTATATACTGAACTGAGGAAACCAAATCTTTAATCTACTCTCATAAATCAATGATGAGAGGGACGACCAACTAGAATTTATTCTTAAATATCTGTACATTTGTCTTTTTGAGAAAATCTCTCTAACAAGTTGTTAGCGACACTAATTGTCTTGCAGTTGAATGAACACATTTTGAAAAAGCACTACAGAAGGGAAACTTGGAAAAAATGCAAATGATCCAGTCATCTATTTGTCTAGAAGTCTCTAGTTCATGCTCAGACTTTATTGGCATTTAATCCTTTGAAAAAATATCCTGATATCTACATTTATTTACAATTGTAATGGTTTTCAATAAAAAAAAAAAAGGTGTCAATTTTACATTATCTTTAAAATTTAATTTAAAAAAATCTCATGTATTGAGAGAAATTCTGAATATAAATTCCACACTGTGATTTAGTCCATCTAATTTAGTCTCTCTTTGAAAGCCTTCGCTTGAATCTTTATGCATATTATGCTACATTCATTAAAATCAATGAAATATGTGTTTATTCAAAGGAAAATACGTACTTATAAGAAAAAGAGCAAGTACTCTGCAAAATGTGCAAAATATGGATAACTTAGTGGCTGCAGCAGCTACAATACTGCATCCCCAAAAATCTGTGCTGGAAGCATTCAGATGAAGTAATCAATGAATGTAAAAGTTCTCAAAGTTCTTGAGAAATGNCTGTGATTTAGTCCATCTAATTTAGTCTCTCTTTGAAAGCCTTCGCTTGAATCTTTATGCATATTATGCTACATTCATTAAAATCAATGAAATATGTGTTTATTCAAAGGAAAATACGTACTTATAAGAAAAAGAGCAAGTACTCTGCAAAATGTGCAAAATATGGATAACTTAGTGGCTGCAGCAGCTACAATACTGCATCCCCAAAAATCTGTGCTGGAAGCATTCAGATGAAGTAATCAATGAATGTAAAAGTTCTCAAAGTTCTTGAGAAATGGTAAATCTGATTAGGAGGAAAACGAGAGGTCCAGTCAATATGAGGTAATCTTGGGTCCTCAAACTGGAAATACATTCACACTTTTAAAGTTTCTCATGCAAGGGAAACATAAAGTAAATGCCATCTTCTCCTAACTGATTCACACAGAGGAGTCCTGATAGAATAAAGAATGAACAGGAGAGATCACTTTTTTCAGCCCTCTCAAACTGGAATTTGAATCCAACCTATCTCCCTGTTGTATAGCAAGAGTGTTATCAGTTATGAAATCACTTAATAGGAGTACTTTACTCTTAATGACTGAGAGTTAACCAAGGCTGCTAGAGTTTGCTGCAATAGCTATATTGATTTAGCAGGATAATTGGAAGCCAATCTAGGATTATGTGAGAGAAATAAAAGTCTCTTGTGAAAAGAGGTCTTGCAGTTAAGACCATATAACACTGGTATGAATTTCAATTTTGTGACTGTTCACATTCCTGCCAATTAGACACATGTGATATAGAATTGGCAGGTTTTGGAACTAAAGAGGCATTTCAGATAAAGGACAGTTACTCCTTGATGAGGGTGAAGATAGCAAAAAGAGTACCAATTGTAAGGGCTATAACAAAATAAACAACAAACCACAAGAAATATCAAAACGAGTTTCAGCAATTTAATATCAATGAAATAAACAGGAGAGACTGCCAATCTGCAGCAATATATGATATTTCACTGTTTGCTGTAAAAAGTATTTTGCACTTTTAAAATCCATATGGAAGGAAAATTTTACCTGCTGAGGGAAGGGAGAATGTGAAAGAGAGGCTTAAAACCTTATTATTGTAGTTAGTATTCAATATTCAAAAGCTTATACATTGGTAAAGTCAAAACCAATTTTGTCTGAAATCAAGGTACTTCTTTTAAATGAGAATTATTTCCATGCAAAATTCCATCTCAAAGCTCTCATCCATTTCAGCTCTAGGGCTGCTTATGAAGAAGTTACAGGCTTCTTCCCTCTCCTGCTTGGTAATGGTAATACCAGATTTTCTTCACTCTCCCTGCATTTGAATACTACAGACCTAATTTTGCTCAGACTTTCTAAAGAGATGAACATCCATGCAAATAAATATGAAAAATTTCTAAACTGAATGAGTTTATCTATAACTAACAGCAAAAGCAGAAAACCTTGTATTTTCTTCCTATATGTGCAAATCATCCCCCCAGATGTTTTCATCAACATCTGAATAAAACCCCTGTTTTTCTTTCAACTGCATTGATTGATTTAATTTTTTTTTTTTCAAGGAAGCAAGGCATGAAAAGAAATTATTCAAAAAAGCGTAAAGGAATTAGAAATGTATTGTGGGAGTAGGAGAGGAATTTAATTCTTACGTCTATGGAGAAGACACACATGTTTAAAAGCAAAACTTCCAGACAAAACACTGCAGCTGATGCATTTGCCTATATAAGATGTTGTTCCTTCCTTATCTGCACCTAATGTTATGTTTACTGCTGCCACAGACATAGCATATTCACATATCTTCTGTCATCTTTCTAACATCCTTAGAAACTGATTCAATATGAAATCAGTGGTCCACAAATTTTAAAATTAGTTTTCATTAAAATAATTTTAGTGTCATCTACTTTATTTAGAAAATAAAAGTTAAGAAAACCTCACACCTTCCAACTATTTTCTTTTAGAACTTAAACAGAAGCAAGCAAACCCATTATTTCTTTAAACACAAACAGAGAAAATCTTCATATTAAAATATGCTTAAACAATTGAGTTTTGCAAGTTTTATAGCAAAGTATCTTATACTGCATATCTCATTTAAATCATCTTTACTTCAAAGCAAAGGCTCCTTTCAAAATGTTTCACTTGATTCTAAGTTATGACCACTAATATCAGTTACCAGATTCAAATTTAGTATTTAATTGATGATTCTTTAACTTAATATTAATTGTGAGTGTAAGCACTTATCAAATATGGAACTAATGAATCTAAAAAATCTTATGATTTGTATAGACAAGTCAAGAAATACTATTCCAGTTCTTGATCATTCCAAAGGCTCTGGAGAATACAATTTAATGCCGGGTGCCATGTATCGACTGAATATTTTTACAGTGTAGATGTTTTCATATGTTAATTAATGCTATAGTAAGCTGAACAAGAGACTTGACCAGTATTTTTCCTTGCTTGTGTGTTGTTGTCTACTCTTCATTAGTGATGGCGACACTCTTAAGACACCAATGTAGTCTTAGATTACTATTTGTTAGACAGGTAAAGTCAGATAAGGTGAATCTCACACAATGTGCCCATAACTCAGTTGGAATATTTGTTTAAACTAAGTCTACAAAATGATCTCATTAATCATATTTTCTTATGAATTATTCATATAATGCTTCATGTGATCTAATTACAAAATATCTACATCTTTGTCTAAATCGAGCTAGGTGTAATTATACTTTACTGGATTACAGGCAATTAGTTTTATTATTACTGCAATCAGCAGAACAAATGCAGAAAAAACAGTTTTTCAGATCTGCTATATTAACTGCATTTAAAATGAGGGGAAAACTCTTAAAGGCTTGTTTTCAAATTATATCTCTACAAATTCATAATAAGTGATTAGATGTCTGAATGCAATACTTGTGTTTCAGAAAATTAGTTGCAAGTAAAGCTAAAAAAATATCTATGACAGTAACCCTGTTATCAATCAGAGGGTAGCAATTAGTTACCATAGAGATACAAATTGCTTATTTTTACATGCTAAATAGAAATTTTTATTTTCAATATGTTTTTAATAGTTCTGTCTCAATTTCTCTACTTGCCTGATATGTATTTGTATTTGTTTTATGTGGCCAGGTTTCAGTAGCATGGGAGCAGCAAGGGTGGCTTCTGTGGGAAGCTGCCAGAAGCTTCCTCTATGTCCAGCAGAGCCAATCCCTGGCAGCCCCAAGACAGACATGCTGTTGGCCAAGGCTGGGCCAATTAGAAAAGGAAACACCTCCATGTTAACATATGTAAAAAGGAAAAAAGAAGTTATTGTGCAG
This sequence comes from Pardalotus punctatus, assembly GCA_013400915.1. NCBI lineage: Eukaryota > Metazoa > Chordata > Aves > Passeriformes > Pardalotidae > Pardalotus > Pardalotus punctatus. Next base: position 23,273 of record VZTX01005533.1, read on the forward strand.
ATGTAATTGTAACCAGAGAAGAGAGGAGTGAGGACACAAGAGAGGAACAGCTGCAGACACCAAGGTCAGTGCAGAAGGAGGGCAAGGAGGTGCTCCAGCTGCTGGAATAGAGATCCCTCTGCAGCCTGTGTTGAAGCCCATGGTGAGGCAGCTGAGCCCCTGCAGCCCTCGGAGAACCACAGAGGTGCAAAGATCCATCTGCAGCCCATGAAGGAAACCCACACCAGAGCAGCTGGATGCCTGAGAGGAGGCTGTGGCCCTGTTGAGGATCCCTGCTGGAGCAGCCTGTCCTTGAAGGACTGTGCCCCACAGAAGTGTGACTCAAGTTGCATCAATTTGTGGAGGACTGCTGTTCGTGAGATGTACTCACGCTGGAGAAGTTAATGGAGAACTGTCTCCAGTTGGAGGGAGACCACTTTGGAGCAGAGGAAGGACTCACTGAGCAGTGGCAGAAACAACAAGTAATCAACTGACCACAGCCCCTATCCCCTGTCTTCCTGAGCCGCTGGAGGGAAGGAGTTAGAGCTAGGAAGGAGAGAGGGGTGTGGGGAAGGTATTTTTAAGGCCTCATTTTACTTCTCATTATCCTGCTCTGATTTTGTTGTAATAAATTCAGTTAATATCTCCAATTCTCTTTTGTCTGTGATGGTATTTGGTGAGTAATCTCTCTCTGTCCTTATCTCAACTCATGAACCTTTCCTTGTATTTTCTCTCTCCTGTCCACCTGCAGAGGGGAGTGAGAGAGAGACTTTGGTGGGTGCTTGGGGTCCAGCCAGGGTCAACCACTACATTATTCAAGTTAAATGGGATAACCTTCTACCAGCACTAGGAGTGGGTTAGGCTTGTCTAGCTCCCAAGGACATGCCAAGGAAGCTTGGATGCTAGAATAAGATGTGTTAGTACAAGTCTGAAACCTTTTCACTGCCTTCCCTGCCTGCCACAGTGTGGCAGTGGATCATAC
>VZTX01005534.1:0-33525 GCA_013400915.1 Pardalotus punctatus
TGTTGGGGTTTTTTCCCCCCCTAATTCCTTTTACCTTACCCCACCTTACCCCACCCACTTCCTTGGAGCTATTTGTAAGCATGAATAGAGATGCCAAAAACATTGCAGGTGTCCCCTGTCCCCCGCTTCAACCCTCCACCCCCAAAACCTGGCCTGTGCTGCAGCCTCTTTGAATGCAGGAAAGTTCCTCCTGGTAGACAATGGGTGTGTTGGTCTCCATAGCCATGTGTAAAAAGCACTTTCTCTGAGCCCTGTCTCCAGCAGGAAGCATTCCTCCCTGAAGAGAGAGGGATACTCCATCTTCTTTGTTTAAGTGTCTCACCTAGAAGTGATTCCCAGGCTGTGCCTTTTGGAGCTGTTCTTGAGAGCATTTTATTTTTCTTCCTCTCTCTCCCTTCAAATGAAAAAAGCATAACCCCTCTCCTCTGGAATGTGACTGGTTGTGGTGCATTTTAAAGCTGTCACCTCTGAAGTTGTGATTTTTTATCGGTGATGTTTTCCAGCAGCATTGGTTTTACTTTGTGTGTGCAGGTTTGTGTGTGCCTCCGAGCTAGTGTCCTCCCTGCTCTGCTTGGGTTTGCTCTGCAGCTTGCAGGGTGCCATGAGAAGGGGCTTTGATGTGTAAATTTGCATGAAATCAAAACACACTCTGTGAGCAGCACTCCAGAAATCTGCATTTTAACACTCGTGTTGGAGGTGTGTTGCAACATTATTAACAGGTAGCCTGAAATTGTGTGGGGAACAAATTGTGCATGATTTGAGTTAAAGCAAGCAGTGGTGCTGAATTTGTTAGTAAGAAAATGTGATTAATAAGGTGTGGGGGTTTTGGGGTTGTTTTGGGATATGGTTTCTTGGGTGTTTTTTTCCCTCTGGCCATGAGAATAAGGAGATGCTGGTTGCTCCTCAGCCTGCGTCCTGGCTCTGTCAGCTGTATCTCCCTCTAACTGCTCACTTATGTAAGAGCCATTGGACTGGGGGGTGAACCCATGCTGTGAGACATGCTAAGTGATATCTTGCTGCTGACATGTGCTTAGGGCAATGTGATCTGCTTTCCAAAAGAAAACCCTTTAAACTAAAAAAAAAAAAAAATCAATCCTACCACAGAACCCCAGAATAAAAACCCCAAAAACCAAACCAACCAAAAAACCCCAGCAACCCTCCTCAAAAACCTGCCAAAATTAGTCAAGACAGCAAACTGTATATGCAGCATGCTGGTGTAATGGACACCTATTGAAGATTTGGCTTCTAAATTCCAGTCTGCAGGCACATATCTCCTTTATTTCTCTTTAATTGGTGAATGCCGCATGGTTGTCCCCTTTTTCCCCCTGTCAATAGATGATGCTCTAAAAGTGCAATTTGAAGAGGAGCCAGACTGCAGGCAATTGGTGTGGCTGACCCCAGTGGTAGTCAGAGCAGGTTCAGAAGCATGAGAGGGACATTGAAGTTGAGGGGCCTTTTCCTTTGGATTTATCTGTGCCATGTATGTTTCCTTAGAGGTAGGAACAGATTGCTCTCACCTGGGAGCCAGGCCAGGTGTGCTGGGAAGGGAAGGCACAGGTAAGCAGTGTGCTGAGCATGGGAGGAGCTGGGGCTTGTGTGCCAGGTCTCCGAATGGCACCTGGGTGATCCTGCCTATGGAAAGGGAGTTACAACATTTTCGAGGTGCTCCAGCGGGGAAGTCAGGCCTTGCTATCAGGGCACAGGATAGTATCCCAGGTGTCAATCTGCCTTGGGGCAGGGAATAACTGTTAAACCTGGATACTGTGTGACTCTAGCTGGGAGAATAGCAGACAAACATGTTTCAAAGGTAAGGCTTACCTGTGGAAATGCTGAAGAGTCATTAAAGGTTGCAATTTACTGAGAAACCTACTTGTTGTCTTGGATGATGCTTAAATCTAGCTCAGCTGTGATCTAGACTATGTGAAAAACATGAACAGTGATTTGACTTGGGAAGCCTGTATGTCTGCATTTAAGCTAAAATATTCTTTGCTATGTATCTGCTTTATGAGTAAAAGACTGTTTAGAAGCCCTAAATGGCAATCGTGAAGCTGAAGACTTTTTTTCCCTTCTGATTTTGTTGATCAGGAGGCGTACATGTTTAAAGCCATGCTGCCAAGCTTGCTGTCATGCAAATGAATCATGGTTGGTGTCGTTTTTGACAAGGTGTAGGAAAGAGATGAGTCTAATGTTACGAAAATGTGTGGTGAGGGAGATGTCTGTGTTTCTTTCCAAGTTCTTTTAATGGAAATCCCTGGCAATTACATTGCTGGTAATACTTAAATAGGTCTGTGGGCTTTTTAGGACTGCACTGAAGAAGTGCTTTGCAGCCAGTTGACCTTAATAAGGGAAATATTTCTATGGAGCCACTGCCAAATTTGTGCTCAAAAATGGAAATGCAGTCTGGCTTTCTGTGTGGTTGCGCAATCTGTGTCGTCATTCATTAAACTGATGGTGTGTTCTTTGGTCATCCAAAATTTTTTTGGAATCCCCTTAAAAAAGGGAGTTCACGAGTTGAGGATTAATCTTTGCTTTTCCTCTCCTTCCCTTTCCTCTCTGTCCTCCACACTAGAGCTTCCATTGATAATACACACAGAAGTACCCTAGGAACAAGGTACTGTGCGTAGAAATGGTTAATAAAAATTGAGATCCTGGGTTTGGTTTTCTGAGGGTCAAATGGTTAATAAAAATTGAGATTCTGGCTTCAGTTTTCTGAGGGTTTGTTGCAAACAGTGAATGAAAGTGATATAAAAACGCCTTGTTAAGGTCCTTTTAAGGAGATTTTTGTGTTTGAAACAATTTTGTGCTGGGTGAAATAGTAACTGAATTGGCATCTGAGCTGGAATCTCAGTGTGCTTTGACTCTGCAATCAGCTACTCAGCTGATAAACATTCAGTGTGTTGAATTTTTCTCTTCTTTTACATTTGCACTATATATAAATAAAAGTATTCCTGCCAGGCTAAGGAAGTCATATCCCTGCTTGGAATGACCAATAGGAATGGTTCAACTCTCCAAGGCAATAAGACCTCAGTTGGGTCATCACAGGCATTGTGAAATGCTCTGATTTGTATGTGATGTTCTTTTAGCCCCTGGACTGAAGAGCTTTTAGGTTATTCATGTCCCGTAAGCTATTAAGTGACTTGGGATTGGGGGGTGGAGGTGGTTTGCCATCTGTCTGATAGTAGACACGTGTGCTTTGTTTGGACAAATGTGACTGGATTTTCCAAGCTTGCATTCATGTGCACCTGCTAACTGCCCTGCTGTTGTTTCCCCTTGCCCTATGCTAGGCTGGGTCTGGGCCACCATGGGCTCTTTCAGGATATCTTTTGTACAGGATCCTGATGTCCTATATGTGATTCTTCTGGTGTTTGACATGGGAGGGATTATGTTTGACCGGTGGTTTTCCATTATTCCTGCGTGTGAAGGGGCTGTATGAGTGTAGACATAAGAAAGCCAGGGTCTGTGTCCATCATAGAAAATGGGCTCTGTGTCCATCATAGAAAATGGGTGAAAGGCTGTCACAAGTAAGAAAAAATCATGTGGGTTTTCACAGAGTAAAAATATAACAACAGATGGAAAAGCCATGGGCAAAGATACTGTGTGATCCTAGCACTGCCTGTCCAAAAGGATGGTTCAGAGCTATTGGGGAGCTTTGAAAGGTGCTGGAAGACTAGCAAGAGGTCTCTTGTGGAGAGAAAGTGCACATCTCCCGCCTGCCTTGTTATCCCCTATATCAGAGCAGGGAGAAGATCACAAGCCTTTATTCTGCCTGTCTCCCATATTGAGGGTGAACAGAAGCAGGGATTATACTGCCAGTCTCCTTAAGGGGTACAGATGGAGGTATCATAGTGTGGTTCCCCTGTAAGTCTCTCTGTCATGGCTAGAGCAGGGCTAACTAGGCCACCTTATGCATATGATTCAAAGTGAACCATGCTCATCAGCCCTGTGTTGGAGTCAAAAGCTATCATGACCTCCTTTGGTGGCTGGGATGGAGTCAGGAGAGAGAGAGGTGGAAGATCTTACGATGTGTCATGCTGTCCAGTCACCCCATGCAAGGTGAGGCGAGAGCAGGTGAGACTGGTTTTGTCAGAAGGGCTCAGAAGTTGCTCCAAAATTTGTGCTACTGCTCAGTAAAAGGCTCATGTCAGGTATGTAATTCCACTTTGTAGTTATGCTTTAAGTAGCTGGGGTTCTTTTCGCAGACAATTGCAGTAGAGCAACACCTGCTTGTTATAGAGCCTGACACTAGCATTTGGCAGCCTTCTATTTTCCCCATTTGCAGGTGGAGTCTTTTTTTGCTTGACTTTCAGAGTAGATGCTATGGCTGTTTTGGGGCTGTTGTCACACTATCCTGCAGGCTGTGGCTTCAGCAGAGTACTGTGGCATAATTGGAGACAGTGGTTCAAGACTTTAGCACCATGTGAGCTCTGGATGTGGATGATTTGGGTGAACAGGGCCCTGTGGTTCAGGAAGAGCAGAGCATAGACAGTTGCTGGTCTTGGGGGAGCTGCTGTCATTCAGTGGCTCTAGCACGGATAATTTAGTTTATTGACTAGGCCTGATTTCTGTGCTGCTGAAGTGACAACCTTGACTGGTGTGACTTGCTGTAGGTAACAGTGTAAAAACACAGTAGTAGCCTATTTGCCACCAGGGAATTTTAGAGATTTCCTTCACATTGACCTGTGTTGCAAGGTGAGCATTTGAAGTCCTCTTGTTAGGTGGCTGTGGCATCCTCTAATTTAAACAACATGTTGAAAGGGACAACAAATATTTTTGTGGTCTTGGAGGAGGCTGAGAAATTGCCAGAGGAAGAATGTAGTATGCAGCATGAATAGCTGCAACGGGACTGTCCCTGATGGGGTGTAGATGTGGGAACCAGTCTTTGGAGAGAACTGAAGTAGTCAGTGCAGACCTGGGCTTGTGCCTGACAATCTAGCTTGGGAGGATGCAGGAACAGGAGGGATTGTGGATGGCAGAAGAAAGGCTGAGGTTTTTTAATTGACTGCAGTATCTGGTTACCTTGTATTGTGTGTGTTTGGAAGTTTTTTTTTTTAAAGCTTTTAATAAAGAACTTGCTAAAATTACTAGAAATTAGAATGGCAACATGCACACTCAACACTGCTTGAAGGAATCCTCTTCCTTACACAAAAAGTTCCTATGCATTTCTGATAAAAGAAAGCTTTCCTGGTATGTCAGCTCTGGTACAGGGAAGCTCTTCTGGTTTGTCCCTTAACAACTTGTCTTGCCCTGACCTGTTCCCCATGGGAGTCATCTCTGGGCTTTGAGCCTCTGGACTTTGAGCTGCCATCACTGAACCAGGAAGATGCTAGATTTGGTTGAGTGGATCTTTTTGGTTTGGTTAGTGAAGCAAAGCAGAGTTCTTGGCCTTCAGTGCATTACTTTTTGTTTGTTTGTTTTGGGGTTTTTTTTTTGGTTTGTGTTTTTTATTACAGTTGCTGAAATTTGTCTGTGCAGGAAATGACCTATAAAAGAGTTGCTGGGTACCAAATGATTCTTTGTTTCATTGCGTGAGATCTGTTTAAAAGCTACTGACTGTGAGGGTGAGATAAGATGCTGGTTCACGTAGGTTTTCCCCTCTCTGAAGTCAGTTGATTATGTGAGGATTGATTTGTGTGCTGCTTCAGCATGCTGTGGACACAGGTGTCATGAAACATGCTTTCCATTGTCTTGTGTCCTCACACATCTGGTGATGCAATACCTGCTTCTACAAACACTGAAGTGTGAAAAGTTTTCCCATGTAAGTTTAGTAGAGATTTCGCATATATGTAATGCACATGCAGGTGTGTTACAGGGGCCTACTCCTTAAGCATTTTGGGAGAGGATGGTGGAAAATCACCAACAGTGCTGAATCATTGTTATCTTTTGGGGATGTGAACGTGTTACTTGACATTGGGATAGAGCTGTGAAAAAGCAGTATCAGTTTAAAAATTAAATAAGAGTGTATCTGGTAGGTAATTCTCCTGTATGCTGTAGTGTCCTGTTGTTTTTGGAGTGTTAATCAGGCAACTCTGGTAGCCTAGTGTGCTCTCCAATTAGTCATTTGCTAGCAATAGTGCAGGCTACGTGTTTGGCTCTTGAAAGCAATTTGCCAGGGAAGGAGAGAAGTGTATTTAGTGGGAAGTCCTGTGTGGGGTTTGAATTCTTGGAAGTCATCATTGTATAGGTTTTTTTTCTACCTTTTTTTGCTCCCCCTTCCTGAATAGAGGAAGAATAACTTCTGTAGATATGTGAAGAAAATTGTGGTCTGGGGTCTGAATACAAGATAATCGGTTATGTCTTTTTATCTCCCTCTCCTTATTTGTGGTACTTGTGCTTGTCACACAGATGTGGACAACTGTGAGAGTAAACAGGCTGGCTGGTGCCAAATAAGATCACCTCAGGTGAGCTTGTAGGATGCCTATTGTCCTTGTAGGGACAAAGAGTGGGGAATGCCTGAAGTACTGTGTGAATTACAACAACCAAATTCCTCTGCTGCAGACAAAGTGTGTCAATGGTTTTGGCTAGCAAAGAACTTATCTGGGTCTGAAAAAGTAATGCAGCTGGGTTATAGGAGTCTCAGCCTGCCTCCATGGTCTGCTGTATGGTGGTCTTGCCTACATCAGAAGAGCTGATGGGATTCTAGTGACCACAGTGTGAATGAGCTTTCTTATACAGAGGATGAGGAGGCCGTGGTGTTTTTAGAAGCTGTTGAGTGGATGAAGCTTATAGTCTTGGATGGCAAGGTCATCTGTGTGAATGTAGGCTTTGTTCCAGCTAGACCATCTTGAGAGTTTTGTCCTGTAGCAATTTCTTTCTGGGGAACCAGATGTAAGAACTGAGATTGGGGGTGCAAGACCTGTGGAAAAAAATGGCTCGTTGGCTTTGTGAGAAATTTAATTTGGGATGTTCAGATGAAACGTCTTTGAGGGCTTACGGTTCTGCCTCAGGAGGCTGCAGGAGGCTGAAGACATACTGTACTTGTGGCATTTTCCTGGCTAAAGGGTGGTGCTAATGCCCTGATCGGGTTGCCAGCATGTTCAGTGGTAGTGTGGTTTCAGACTGATGCAGGTTCTGTGGTTAGGAGTGACTTGTCTGTGGCCATTGGATGGAGGCTGTGCTCAGACTGATCTGTGGCTGCAATACTTGACTGCTGGAGTTGGTTGTGGTTTAAAGCAAGACCTTAATTTCAGATTTGTTTTTTTTGTTTTCCTGATGGTCATTTTCAAGAGCTCTGAGCTTCTCCCAAAGGTGTACTGAGTACACTCCTTAGTGGTGTTAGCTGTGGACTCCTGGGGAATGGGTGGGAAAATGGCCTAGGACCTACAGACTTTACAAAGTGGCTTTAATTTGGAGTTGACAGTTGAGCATGGGCGGCTCTGCATGAAACAAACAACAGCTTTGAGATGAACAAGATGCTTCTGCTGGGTAGTCCATTAAACTGAGCAGTTTTTGAGGATTGGGTAACACTGAACTGTGAGGGCAAGTACCCTTCAGCACAAAATAAAGTTCCTCAATCCTCAAATCTCAAATCCTGTTCAGGCCTGCCCTGTATTGCCAAGTGCTGACTTGGATTTGGTGCTTGAACACTCCAGGAAGCAGCTGTATTGTTGTTGATATAGGATACATTGAATTGTGCTGATAAGATGATGGGAGACTTCTGTTGGGCTTTTATTGGCAGGATTTCACAAGCTTGTGTAAGTGCATTTCTGCAAGACTCTTTTGTGAAAGCAATACCAGGATATCTTCCCTTTTACCCAGTTTTAGGGTGATGTTTGCTAAGAGTCCAGTTTAGAGAAACATTTTTATTTGTCTTATCTGAGGGAATCTAGACAATTCTGGGAAAGTTCTTTCTTCCTTCATTCATGGTACTCATCACTTTCTGTAGAGTTTTAAGTGGCTTCCTGTTACAATATGAGAGGAACAAAACAAAGGTATGACAGTGGTAGGACAGGGATTTATGGGTCTCATACCCACAAATGACTGATGATAAAATGAATATTGTAGGCTTTTGTCCTAACAGAATCCACTTTACTCAAGGCTTGTTTCTTGAATGATCCGTACATAGTAACTTTGCAGTTTGCAGGCTGAATTCCTCTTCGTGCATATTCTTTGCATTTTTAGCAGGTGTTTGTTACTCCAGCAATACAGAGTGAGCAATGGTATCTGACAAGGGAGCAAATCCTGCCCTGCAGGAGGGTAGAGTTGTTGATGAACTTACTAAAAAATTAATTTGCCATGGTTTCCACAGCATCAAAATCTGCAGGGTTTGGCTTGAGACAGAAGTGCTTAACCTAATTTTCTTGCAATGCATCTGGTGGTTTCTGCCTCAAAAAACCACACAGCAGAAAAGTATTGAAGGTGTACAGTTACTTGGCCTTGCTTGACTTTGAGAGACATGCAGTGCATTTGATTCTTCTGTATCAATGCAAGATGGGCAGCAGAGGACTGCTAGAAGGGCTGATTTGTCCCAAACCTGTCCCAAAACAAGTGTTCTCACATTTAAGAAGACACTTCCCCCACCCCAGGCAACATACAGAGGGTGAACTTCTTGCAGCAGAAGAAAAAGGCATCTTTGTCCTGTTCTTCCTGAAGGTTTATGATGGATGCAGCAGAACTGCAAAATTGTCCTGCAGCACAGACCGTGAGTCTATCTGGTGCAGCAGCACCCTGCTGCATCTCTAGCTGTTGTTGTGGAACTCTGTTGCTGGCTATTTAGTACCTTTCTCCACTCTCTGTGGCCTCTTTTTTAAAAGCAGTCAGGTATGGATGGCAAACAGTTTTTCTCTGAACAGATAGTGTTAGAAAGCAAGAACTTAGCAACGTGCAGAGCTGAAATGCCCAGGCTATACAGTGTGGAGGGTGGAGAGGCATGGACTTCTGTCTGAGATGGCTGCCTGACATCACTCTTTAAATAGTCCTGTTGCCTATGTCTGAACTGTTGCGCTTTCATCTCTGATTGAAATTTTCAGATAAATTGCGATCAATAAAGAATGAAGTTTCAAAAGGTGGGGTAATGGTTGGTGATAAAGATCCATTCTGATAAGCAGTCGTCTCATATTGGCCCTCCTGTCACTTGAATTTTTATCTTTCCACCCTCTCTGTGTTTATATTGTATGTAACTCACCAGTCTGTACACATGTTTGCCTTTACTACGTTATGGAGAAAATAACATAATTGTCTGTCAAATTGCTGATCTTTGCACTTTTCAGGATTACCTCCTCAATGTATAATAATATGCAGCTGCATTTATTGTGATGTATGATAGGGAATAATTCAAGTTGTTTATGTAGAATTCTTTTTTTTCTCCATGAAGAGCTGAACAGCTGAGACCTATGGGAGGAAAGGGGGACTTGAGGCAGCTACATAACTTAGTTGTCCCCTTACTTTTGTAGTTCTTCCTCTTCTGTGAAGCAGTGAGTGGTTCACAGGAGCAATGACCTTCCTTAGCAGGGTGTTTTAATCGTGGTGAGACCAACAGGAGCTGGAGCAGAAGTGATAGTAGGGTGGCAGCCAGGCTGCTCAGCACACCTCCTTTGAGAGATCTGCTGTGTGGAAGGCGTCTTGCAAATTGCAGATGCACCTAGGAGTAGCCAAAGGGCATGGGAAATTGCAAATCCAGACAAACTGGTCTGGAGCAACAGCTGTGTGGGGCCAAACTCTCATTCAATGACAGGGAGCTGTTTCTGGGTCTAAAATAGTTTTGAAGTGCGCTGTAGGTTGAGAGAACAGCTGCTGGCTTGGCCTCCAGTGCCTTAATGTGGGCTGTGAGCCAGCCTGCCTCTGTCCATCCCACTGTTAAACCTCTTGAGTGACTCTGTCTTGCACCACCGTATTGCTGAGCAGCCCAGCTAGGAACAAGCAGTGAGAGCTGGAATAATCAATTCGGGCTCAAAGTATTTTCCTGGGTAGTCCTTTGGATGGGTTGGCTTTCTTGGGGAAGCCTCATCTGGATTGTATCTTCAGGAAGCCAGCATGCTGTGTTCAGAGAGAAAGAAGCAGGTAGACCTCTCCACATATCCAGGACATTCCAGGCAGAGGAAGATGGACAAACTTATCCTTTTTGTATGTCTATGCTACTGCAATGAGGGGAAGAGATTAAGGATTTTGTGTGTTTCCTCTCCTGGTCTGCATGGTGCTTCTTGCCTCCTTGCTGTGTGTGGCTGTATTTTTGCATTAGGTTTGCATGGCAAAGTTTTGGTAGCAGGAATGAGGGCCCTACAGGTGTTGCTCCTGTGAGAAGCTGCTGGAAGTTTCCCATCTCTCTGACAGAGCCAATGCCAGATGGCTCCAAGTTGGACCCACCACTGGCAAAGGCCAAGCCCATCAGCAATGGTGGTAGTGCCTTTGGGATAACATATAAGAAGAGGGGGAAAAAAACCCAAAACCCCTTGCAGCAGCAATTGCAGCTGGAGCAGGTAGACGCCCAAAGGAGGTTGTGATCCTGTGAGAAGCCTGTGCTGGAGCAGACTCCAGGCAGGACCTGTGGACCCATGGAGAGAGGAGCCCATGCTAGAGTAGGTTTACTGGCAGGACATATGACCCCATGGGGGACCAATGCTGGAGCAGTCAGGGAAGAACTGCAGTCTGTGGGAGGGACCCCCTACTTGAGCAGGTGAAAAGCATGAGGAGTCCTTCCCCTGAAGAGGAAGGAGCAGCAGAGACAACCTATGATGAACTGAGTACAGACCCCATTCCTGAACCCTCTGTGCCACTGGAGAGGAAGGAGGTAGAGAAAATCAGGAGGAAAAAAGTCAGGACTGAAGCTGAGCCCAGGAAGGAGGACTGGGTAGGGCAGAGGTGTTTTAAGATTTGGGTTTATTTCTCATTATCCTTCTCTTATTTGATTGGTAAAAAATTAAAGTAATTTTCCGAAGTTGAGTCTATTTTGCCTGTGATAGCAATTGGTGAGTGATCTCTCCCTGCTCTTTTCTCAATGAGCCTTTCATTGTGTTTTCTCTCCCTGTGTCCCATTGAGGAAGGGAGTGATAGAATGGCTTTGGTGGACACCTGGCATCCAGCCAGGGTTAACCCACCGCAATTTTATAGGCAGAACTGCTGGATGGGGTTGAATGTGCTGAAGCAGAGGGTGCTTGGTGGCAGGTTTCCAAACCAGGGAGTCAGCAGCAAGCACCAGGCCTACTTACACTCGTTGCATAATCAGATGAGTTTTCAGCTCCCTGTGCTTTTCTCTAAATCTTCCTTTTGAGCAGCCTCTTTCTTTGTCCAAGAGATTTTCATGCTCTTACTTCAGACAGTGATGCATGCACTAGATTTGGAAAATTCTCATATCCATATGACTCTGGTATATCAAAGTGGCTAAATTTAGAAAATCTAACAAAAAGAGCTTCCCCTTCCTGTGATCTGACATAATGTTTCTTGGTTGCTGTTATTTTTACTATGGAACAGCTTAAATCTATTTTGGTTGGGCACTAAGTGATGGCTACAGCGTGAAAGAAGAAATTTGTTTCTGTGAAGTCAGGCGGTTGTGCTGCAGCTTCAGGGCTCTGAGGGCAGCCTCTCATGCTGAGCATGTGCCAGTGCTGTGCTGGAGCCCCTGACAGCCCTGCTCAGCTCTCTGAAGCCCTGCCTGCTCAGTAGAGGGTCTCTGGGGCTCAGAGCTTTGATGGCTCTGAATTTCTTCAACATCTTGTAGATGTAGTGAGTGGCAGTGGTGATGGATTTTAACACACACCCACCCCACACCCCACTACTTCACTCATCCTCTAAATTCTACGAGGACAGTATAGGAAAGATGTTTGACTGGCACCAAAGTAGCAGATACAATGGGAGTTTATGTAGAAACTAGTCATGCCTCTGGTTTCACAGGTCTCTTTAATACATTGACCTTTCACTGTACATTGTTAGGACCAGGACTGAGCCAACCCTGCTTGGAAAATGCATCTGGAATCATGCCTTGCTGAGCACCTTGAGCTCGTGGTGTCAGGAATATGTAATTCAAGCTTTCAAACTTTTTTACTCATTTTGGTTTTGGGTTTTTATTTGTTTGTTTGTTTTTAACCATCTCCTTTGTTAAAACTTTCTCTATGGAGGTTTGAGCTCATATTTTATTATAGCTGACTGTTCTGCTTCAACAGTCTTCTGACTTGTTTCTGAACATCCCACACCTGCTTTCACATTGAGATGGAGTGAAGGAAGACAGCTGGGATGTTGGTAAGAGAAACCTTTCCTTGCTGGCCTCAATATCCCAGAAATCTGTTGAGCAAGAATTTACTTCACACTTTGTTATAATTTTAAACTTCTGGTGGACAATTGTGTAGAAATGTTCAGTGTGTGAAAATGGAGGTAATATGAGCCTCACACTGAAACTTTGGTCATCTTCAGGTGCTTTTGTTCAGGTTCATGGTGGTGCCAGAGGGCTATGTAGGGAACAAAACTCCAGAGTACTTTGTCCTCACTAAAAGATCCAGTCAGATCTGTGCCCCTGAACCTGTACTGTCAGGAGTTTTGGGCAGGGAATCTTGCTAATGCTGTCACATGGAGGATCACGCTGTGATCTAGCATTGGTGACATTTTCATGGCAGCTTGAGTAAGCGAGAAGTTTGTAGTTTCCCAAAGGAGCATTTGTGTGCCCAGAGGGAGCCCTACAGGCTCTGAGGTGATCATTACTGGATTTTGGCACGTAACTGATGCTTGCATAGGCAAATAATTCCCCTCAGCAAGTGGCTGCTGTGGTCAGCTTGGAGCCTTGCTAGGGTAAGATGCTGAGATAAACAATTGAGGGTTGAGTCTTGTGTGCATCTTTTCCTAAGCAGTGTATTTGTGCCTCAAAGGTTCAGCTGAAGTAAAGACTTCCTTGGATGAAAGAAAAGTTTGGGAACCTTCCCTTGGAATCAGAAAAAAACTGCTACCTTTATTTGTGTCTTTTGTAAAGGAAAGCTACTACAAAGCTTTTGAAGCTGCCTGTTATTTTTAACTTGTTCTTTGTCCGTCTTTGAAATAAATTACATTTTTCTTCCTTGACAAAAGCTTGCTTAGCACATTATGTATGTACACGCATGCACATTTTTGTGTGCCTGTAGTGAAGCTTAACACAGTGTTAAGAAAATGTTGCTGAACATGGTAAGATCATGCTCAATGTAGTGATTGATTAGGGATCTGATAATTAAAAAAAAAAAAAAAGAACCCCCTCCCAGCCAACCACTGGGCCAAAGAGGGTGTGATGAGAAAAGATGCGTAATGGGCTGGTTTGGGAAGTGTAGTAGGTTGGCTCTGAATCTGTAACTTGGATTTCTGGCCTGGCACTTTGTAGGTGCTAAAAATGCACTTCCTATTAAAAACTGGCAGCTGTGCAAGTGTGGCCAGGTATCTTTGGCTAGGGGAAGCTGAGCAGTGTGGCTGTTCACTTACTGCATGGCTGCTCCTGCCCCTCGGTACCAGGGTGGATGGTGGCAGCATGGCCCTTGTAGTGAGGTTGGGCAGCTTGAGGGCAGTTCTTGACACCAGCCTCTAGCTTATTGCCTGTATGGCATCACAAGCTGTCATATTTTATGGCAGACCCGTGTCCAGGCTCAAGGTCAGAGTTTATTACTCTTAGCTGTGCTTCCTGAAGCATTTAGCATCAGTGTTTCCCTGAAACAGCACCTTTGGTTGAAAGCCATGTTGCAAAACAGCCTTTGCTCCGCAGTGGCATGCAAGTTTTGTGCATGATTCTGCTTCTCTGGCATGATCTAAGTGCACCCAACCCCATCTGAATCTTGCAGGTGAGTGTTGGAACTGAGAACTGCCCACAAAGTTAGGGTTCTGCTGGAGACAGCACTTTTACCCCTTGCTCTTTGCTGCTTTATCCTCACTTGCATAATGCAGCATGATGCGGATAATCCAGTCATCATTACAAAAGGATTTAAAACTCCTTTTTAATCTGAAGTCATTTTTAATAAAGCTTTGCCTTGCTTGGAGAACTGTTCTCCTGGCTTGTGTGTTTAAGAACAAAACGCGGGAGACTGAGGGAGGTGGGAGGGAACCGGCTCAGGGGGGAGAGAGACAGGTGCCTCTGTGTGGCTCTCAGGCAGCTGCTGGTGAAGTCCAGAACTGTGATATACACTTCCACTAGCACCAAGCACGCAAAAGTCCTTAGATGCACAGATAGAAGCAGCTTGTAGGTCTGTGCTTTCTTAGAATTTTTCTCTCTTGGAGGAAACTTTTGGTGGTGGTGGAGAGAAGGAGAGGCTTGATTTCATCCAATCTGCTTTGCACTCCCCCTTTTAACCCTCTGTGTCCAAAACACTGGTAGTCCTCTAGTGCCTCATGCATCTCAAAACAAACTGTGGTTCTGGACAAGTGCAGCATTAATTTCTCTTGTAATGGCAATGGCATACAGTGTGTTATTGACCTTATTTCTTTGGCTGTTGCTCTGCCACTGTCTTGTGGAAAGTGCACTGTCTAAAACAGCATGAGAACTTTGAGTAGCTCTGAAATGTATCCTCTTCTCCTCCTTTTATGCCAGCATTTTGGGCACTTTTCTGGCAGCTGCCTCCTCTTGAGCTGCCACATCTGCTTCACCTCCCCTCAAAGCAAGCCTCACTGGGGACCTGAGCTCCAGCAACTGAATGGCATTTGAGAGCAAGAATTCTGCTGCTTCCTGGTGTTTTCCAGTAGTCCTCACTCTTGGGATATCTGGAGTGTGTGCTTAAGACGTCCCTGAGTCTCCTTTTTGATCAGTGTAAGTTAATGACTGGGAAGTTTTAAGGTGGTTTCTCCCCAAGACAGATCCCACCCAGAGGAGAGCCAGTAAGCCTGCAGTTCCAGGTGAGTTGATGAAACATCTGAAGGAGAGGAGGCCAGGGCCGTGTTACAATGACACTGGTGAGTAACTACCTCAGAGTTATCCACCTGGTAGAAATCTGGAAGTAATACTGGTTTACAGCACAAATAGTTAGGGGACCAAGAAGGAGCTCAGCTCTGGGACAGAGTTTCCCATGAGGGAGCTGGCAGCTCGTGGAAAGGTGCAGGGGAGTAGAGCAGATGGTGGAGGAGTTAAATGTTCTTCCACCAGCACTGCTACCTCCCTGGGAGGCTGATGAGGTCTTTCTGGGCCCCAGAGCTTTCTGTTTCAGTAGCAAATATGACTACCATAGAAGTGATTTTGCAACAGCGAAGATGGGTGCTGCAGTTGACTTTTGGGCACTGAGAACACAGACCAGATGGCATTTAGCAGGCAATGAACTCTGTAAGAATTAAGTAGCAAAGCTATTGTTTCTGTATTCACATGACTTCTCACTGGAAGGCATTCCAGTGGTAGAATAAAAAGCAGTAAGAATTAGTCTCAGTGGAGATGGTAAAACAATCTATAATATTAAGTTAATAAATAAGCATTTTACCTTGGGGAAAAAAGGTATTTGTAAGAAAATGATAGCTATTGCAGTGATTTACAGCTATTAGTTGTCTGTCATCTGTTTGGATAGTAGGGAATGAGAGGGTTCAGAGAAGAGAGGTTAAATTATTGGAAATGCTAAGGAACCACAAATGAACACAAAAAAGAAAACAAAAATTAAAAGATTAGTTTTCATCCCCTCTGGAAAAGGAAACAAGTAAAAGCTGTTAATAGTAAAAGGACAGACAGACCTTTGTTCTATCATTGAGCTAGAGAAAGCCAGCAGCTTGCTCAAACTTCAAAGACAGCAATTTTGATTATAACAAAGATATTTTAAACCAAACAAATAGAGCAGATTTGAAACAAAAATCAGGTCTCCACCTTTGTTGGCATAGGGAGACTCAGGCTCTGACCTCTGTGGCCTGCTGCTTGGGCACTTCCATGTGCACCAGCAATGCTTTTATAGTGGTCTTATGCATGAGACCAAGAGGAGAATTGGCCACTGGTCTCAGTATTCTGCTCCCTCTGATTTTAGCCATATAGCTTGATGCAAATCTACATCACACCCTGTCTCACAAGGAATAAACACTTGACTAAGGATGTACTTAACAAACTAGAGTGTAATGGGAAAATATGCAAAGAAGGAAGTTATATCTGATGTCCTTGTAATTAAGAAAACTTCTCTGATCCTGCAGCTTCCTGGTCAGGTAAAGCCACACATGTGGATAGGATGTAGTGTGGGGTTAATTATTACTTTGTAGAAAGTACATAGCTTTGTAGGAAATGTGCCAAGGAGGCATTTTGTTCCAATTATCATGAGCCTAGAATAAACTTTGTGATGTACATGCATAGACCAAATTCCCCAGTAAAATTACTTCAATATGAAGTCATATTGATAGATTAGAACAGGGTTGAGTTCAAGTTGGTTCAATAACCGGTAAAACACTTGATGTAACATTTGAATATGAGTACGAGCTATGGTGTTTAGACTTTTGTCCTTAGATCAGTCGATTTTGAAGGGTAAAAAAAAAGCTCCTGTGTTTAAGTGGTCTCTGTGCTTGTCCTGATAAACAGCGAGTATTTTAGAGTGACCAAAATAGCTTTACAGAGGAGTATTGCACATGCATCTCACCTTAAGTATCTCCTCTGGGAGAGGATACTTACCGCAACAGGTTTGAAAATACAGCTCCTTCCAGTTCAGGTTTCAAAACACACTGAAACCTTGGAATGGCCCTAAGGCAACAGCAACTCATGGAGTCAAGTTACTTTTACCCAGAAAGGAGTTTATTTAGTCTCAGAGAAAACTGTTGGGCAGCGCATGTAGATGCAAGTCTTGCATGTGTGTTTTGGTTTGTTCTCCTTTTTCTTGGCTGGCAAAAAGCAAGTAAATTTAAATTTTTTTTTTTTCAAAAGGAAGAACAAAGGGATGCTGTGGCAGAGTGTAAAAAATTACTACAAGGGAGAACTCCAGGTTTTTCACTTCCCAGCTGGATGGTGGTCAACTTGTGGAAGAGGGGCTTCATAGCCAGAATCCTGCCTTCAACCATGGCATGCATGGACATCTTGTGAGGAAGGAGTAAGCCAACAGGGGAAAAAAAAACTTGTCCCAAGTGCTCTCCCAGCCTTAGTCAGTCATCAGCACATGAATTTGTCTCTTTAGTAATGTTTAAAGACACTTTGCCAGTTAATGGTCTGGTCTGCTTGTGAACCCTTGTGTTGCAGCAGGTGCAGTCTGTGTCACGTGCTTCCTTTTGCTTTTCCTCAAGTGCACCATGTAGTACCTGCATTGAGGCTTTCCAGGTTTTGTGTTGGAGCAAGCAGAAAATGATCAGCCAGTTCAGGGTGCAATATTAGTAGCTAGAGTATTGTGAGGAAAAATGTCTTGCAGACTTGACTAATTCTCTAAATTTAGCAGAAGGACAGGCGGAGACTTGGCCCTGCCTCATCAGTTGCATAAGGCTGGCAGTCAGTGGGACTGAGTCTTGTGTGGCCTGCTCTGGGGGCTGGCTTTTCACATGGCTACCTATTAATGTGCTGTGACCCAAACACAGAGAGACAGAGGTAGCAGGATGGTGACCAGTCCTGGTACTCCCTGCAGACTGCAGTGAACCTTGCCTGTTATCTGTTTATCATACTAATGTCTTTGAGAACTCTTTTCAAATGCTTTTTTTCCATTTAGTTGGACCTGCAGTGTGCTGATCATCTGGATGAAAGGAGGGTCAGCATCTCCTTTGTGATGGCAGAGTAATGGCTTTGAAATGACTGTTTGGAAAGATGGGCTGAGACTGGTGGGAATTGTTGCTGTCTGGACTGTCTGCAGCCAGTGGTGTCTAGCATTCAGGTGGCTGTTCTGTGTGCAGTTGTCCTTTGCTGTTACTGGGTGAGAACAGACAGGTTGGGGCTGTCTGCAGCTTTCTCTCCAGCTCGTGCCTTGCCTTGGCAGATTGAAAAAGTGCTTATGGCAGACACAGCTGAAGGGGTGGAATTAAAAATAACCAAAAGGTAGATTCTGGGCTTGGTTACTCCGTGACAGGCCTGTTTCTATTCTGGGATGAGGATAATTCGCACTGAGCTCATTACACCATGACTCCCCCTTAAAATGCCTTGACAGTCAATTTCGTTCCAGCTAATAAGGTTCTAAAATGTTAATGAAGCAAATCAATTTTTCATGGCTTTGTACTGCAGTCATCAGAAAGTGCTGTGTTGCAGCCTACCAATTCAAGAAGCTTTTCAGATATTAGAAGGATAGCAAAACATTCAGCAATTTGAAGGACGCTTTTATTTCCTCATTTTTTCCCCAGTGCCCCCTCTCATTTTTCGGAGACTTTATGCTATGCTGTTTGCTTGTCCCTTTTGGTCACATCCTTTCCATTGTCTGCTCTGGTCATTAATGGGAGGACATGGCTTGCTCCCACCTTCCATACTGCATAGGAGTATGGAAAGATGGAGTGCTCAATAGAACAGGTAGAGATGAAGCTGTACAAGGGAGGCTACTCATGCTGAAATACTATTTGAAATATATTGAGTTTGATGGAACAGAGTGGAGAAATGGCATCTTGTTCATCCCCTTCCCTTATCGTTTTGGAAAGGGCAGTGGTGTCAGAAGTCACATCCCTCTCTCCTCATCCCTCTCTCCTCATCTCAGCAATTTGCTGAGATATCAGTGTTACCTGGCGTAAATGCTCTCTGCGCTCAGCATCTCATGGACTGTGGAAAGAGGAGAGAGAAGATGCATTCATTGTGTAGCCACACTGATGGTAGATCACTTACCTTGCTTAGGAATAGCTTAGATGGCAATCATCTTTTATTTCTTGGAACTGCTTATTTCATACTGTCAGAAGGAGACAGAAGGACTCAAACTTTCATGACTTCTCCCGGAGTTACTTTGATGGAGCTGTTTTGCTCGTTTACTGCTCTCTGCATTTGCATTTCTGAGTCTGCAGATGGAAAGTACTAAATTGTGTGGTTTGGGGATTATAAGGGGCTTGTTTATTTGCTTTTAATTGAATTCGAGTTTTAACTATAATTAACTTCTATGTGCCTGTGAAAAATATAATTAACTAATGTTTTGGGAGAAACATGGAGTTTTCCAAGTTTTATACTTGGAAGCCTTGTACTGCCACAATGGTGAGGGATGATCTCAAAAAACTCATGAGGGGAAAATTAGTGTATGAGTTGTAATTTGGTATTTTGAATAATTAACCTTCTGTAGCTGTTGAGTCAAACATCCAGAACGCTTTCCACTTAAGTTCTCCACCCAGAGGTATGCTAGGTCTGGTGCCAAGGACTTCCCAGAGCTTTTGCAAATGGTCAGGTGTGTCAATGTCCTCTTCTGCTGTGACAGTGATGGGTTAAGAGCCGGTTGACCCTATAATGAGTTGGGGAAAGAGGAGGGTATTTAACCCCCTTAAGCCTTTCAGACCATAGCTGGTGTTTGTGTGACTCCCCCCTGAGTGGCAGAAAATAGTTAGTGATTGCCAGGTACAGCATCTGTCTGCCTGTGTCTCCTGGACAGGTCTTGCAGAGCACCTTAGCCTTTGGCACAGCCCTGGGCTTCCTGCCAGGGTAATTAGCCTGGTAGCTCTTTGGGCAGGAGGTAAAGTAGAGGGTGATCTCAGCTGCTGTGGGAAAAACTGCCTGGCCTTGAGCTGAGCAGAGCACAGTTTCTGCAGCACCTCTGGGGTTCCTAGCCTGGAGAACTGTGGCTCTGGGTTCTGAAGCTTGGCCTATCCACTCCAAAGCACTGAAAAGCACTGTTTTCTGTTTCCAGAGGTTGTTTTGTGTTTCCATCACCCTATGTGACTTAAGAGCCTTGGGAAAACAATTTCCTGTGCAGCCATCTGGGGGAAATACGCAAGGTGAGCCATATATGTCCACAGTCAGAGCTGTGAGGCCTAGAGATGAGGTGCTGGCTCAAGAGACAGCTGAGGCTGTGAGTGCAAGAGCTGGAAAGTTGTCCAGTGCTTGGATCAGCCAGCAGCCCCAAGACTGAGCCTGCCCCTCTAGCAGTTATGATGCTCTAGAGTGGAGCTGAGCAGCCACAGGAGACTGCTCTGTGAATGAGCAGAGCTGATTCACAAGGAAGCTGTTGGTGTTTTTGGTCTTGAACCCTTCAAAGAAGAAATCAGTTCCTTTTCCATATTTTGGAAAGCTCTAACCCTTCCTCTCTACACCCTCTTCTCTGGGCTATCAGCTTCTGGTCTTGGGGAATCACCCCTGCAGGCTAGTCATTTGCCTTGCAGCTGGCTACCTTTCCCACTCCACATTTCTAGAGCAAGCTTTCTTTTTGTTTTCAAGCCTTCCCTTTCTTTATAAATTATCAAATCCCAGGCTCATTTTTTCCTGAGCGTGTGCTGTACTTGATGGGTGGTTCTGCTCACTAGCCTGCTGTTGTTACCAGTGCTTACCAACAGAGTCTTTCTTCTCTGTAGCTTTTTTTGCACAGTGGTCTCTCCCACTAGGGCTCTTTCATAGGCTGGGATTTTTGTTGTTTTTGTTTGCTAGTTCTGAGCTCCTTTAACTGGGGACTGCAGCATAAGGATTATGAAATTTTTGTTCATAATGTGCATTTCACCCTGCTCTACTCCCTTTTGTCATGTCTCTGCCTTCACCTTTTTTTTTCTTTTCTATATTTGTAGCCAGGAGAATAGCCTCCAGTGAGAAAAAAATTACATCCTAACTTGAAGGTCTCTATCCAGCCCTCTGCCTCAAGCAGACTGGGTAGATAAGGTCACTCAGGACTCCAGAAATAAATCAACTGCAGTGTTCTATCTTCCTGGGGAATATTTTTGTGCGTGACATGCAGGCAGTGCTGTGAGGAGCATATTAAAAATTCATACCAGTACAGAGCAGTATTTTCTGTGCACAGTGCTTGAGAATAAGCTTGTGTGTCATGCACAGCAACATTTGTATGAAGCAAGTCATTAGTTTCATCTAAGCAGAGAGTGGCAAAGACAAGATTTAAATGGCATGTAGTAGAAGCAGGCTTGTTGTGAGACACCATCTCCTTCCCTCTCCTTCTGCCAAAACTCCTGGAAGATTTCTTGTGGAGCTGGCTGCAAAGTCCCAGTGTGTGAGGGCGTTGCCTGTGCTTAAAGCAGAAGGGGAAATCTGTGCACATTCATCTCATCCTGCCTCTGACAGCTTTGATGTAGTTGTGTAAGTGCTCCAGCTATTGAACCTCAAAACAACAAACAGCCAGGCACAGAAGCTGTACCTTTTCCAACCCCAATTTCTCTGCAGTTGTATGGATGAAAGGGGATGGGACTGCATGCAAAGCAGAGGGTTGTGCTGGGACCCAGGGCTCTCATGTGAGCCCTGTTTTTCCAACTGCTGTTGGAAACCAAGCATGGGACATGTGCTTTGGGTATGAAGACAGTGTTGAAGTGTTCTGTTCTCTACTCTTCTGAAGGTGTGACTGCTAAGTACTGTGCCGAGAGATGTCACAACCAAAGATTAGTCCAAGGAGGCTTGACAGAGAAGCGGTTTAGGCTGAGATGTAAAGTCTATCTCCAGTCAACCCCACTTGCAGTGGTTTGTATTGGAAGCCCTTCAGCAAGGAGGAAGAGTGAGAAGGGGTTTAGGTTAGGAGAGCGTATGAGCACTGAGGCTGCAAAAATCAGTGGGTCCATGGTTGGAGCAGCTCTGGGATATATGGTGATACATGGTGGAGTAAGTGGGTCAGTGCTGAAGCAGAGAAAGATGTAGGAGCAGCTTGGTTTTGGCTGTCTCATGCCCTTGTTGTGAAGCATGAGCAATATATCGTCAAGGTACCTAGCAGACTGAAGAGTGAGAAGCAGCACCACAGAGCTGGGGCCAGGTCCTGCTCATTTGCTGCTGGCTGATTGTCCCAATGGGGCCCAGATCCTGACAACAGGAATGACAGCATGAAAATTATAAACATCATCAGGCTGATACTGTGCAGATATGTTCTGGGAACTCTGAGGGAGTGGAGATGGCATGACAGGCTGGAGCAGAGTATCTCGTCCCTATGCCCTTGCAGCAGATTCTTGATATGTGAACAGGGAGCCTTGGGCCACTTAGCACAGCCACTGCAGTGGGAACTGTGTGAAGACAATTAGTCTAGGTGGGATTTTCTTCCTGCATGCAAAACCTTCCTCTCTGTTAGGAAGCCAAGTAGGCTTGCAGCTGGCCTTGTCTGGCTGCCAGCATGGAGTAACCAAACACTCCTACAAGTACTCGCTTTTCTTGCTGTCAGCCCCTTTCCTAGCTGTCTGATTTGTCACGGGTATCTGGCATTTCACGGGTATTTCCTAAAGGCCAGTGAAGTGTGCTTTGCAGCATGCATGGGTTTGATCACTGGCATGGGCTCTGAGGGAGGCTGTGCCCGTGTCTTTTCTGGGATAAAACAGTGACAGTGGAGAACATCTTGCTGATATAGAGATACCCGCTTCATGTGAGCTGGCTAATGCTGAGAGGAAACAGGCCTTTTCTGGTAGAGGCTGGGCATGGGTGAAGGTTTGTTTCTGCATTTCCCTGGGGCTGCCCATGTGTAGCACATTTCTTTTAAATGGTGTGGGCAGCATGACTCACTCAGCCCATCTGCCTGGTGGAGTTTACAAACCAACTTGTGGCTTCAGCGGAACTGACCATTGTAGTTTCATGACAGGGTCTTGGTTTGTGTCTCAACCTTAATTTGCTGTGCAGCACATATTACGAAGTTGTGGTGACCAATTTCTGTGCCAGAACACCAGGAGGGTGGTCATGGGACAGATACAACTTTCTGCACCATTTGTGCCACTGCAA
The DNA here is from genome assembly GCA_013400915.1 of Pardalotus punctatus. Lineage (NCBI taxonomy): Eukaryota > Metazoa > Chordata > Aves > Passeriformes > Pardalotidae > Pardalotus > Pardalotus punctatus. The sequence goes on from VZTX01005534.1 coordinate 22,595, forward strand.
AGGGAGAGGCAGCAAAGGATCATCTTCTAAAGCATTTGCTCTCTGTTTGCAGGTGCTTTTAACCAGGTGTGGCAGGTGCCTCTCTGCTATCAACTGAACTGGGATTTAGATGCATCTAAACATCGGGCCTTGGTCAGCAAGTACCCAGCATTAAAGTGCCTTTGCAATTAGGGCTCATGCTCTTGAATCAGATGAATAATCTTAGTCACGCAGATTTGTCTACTGAAAAATGACATTGTTCTTCCCACACTTGACTGTCGTAGTCTTTAGCCTTAAGACAAAGTAGCTGGAGTTTTGGTTAAAACCTTAGTGGCTTTGGTGGAAGTTAATATTAAAATTAAGTCCGTTTGGAGACTAGGATAAGCTTCGTGGTTGTGTGTGTGCTATTACAGGCGACTGTTCAGAGAGGGCAGGCAGAACTGAGGTTTCCAGTAAAATTTGTGACATGCTCACAGAGGAATGTGCAACCAAAGTACAGCCTGTACCTAGGGGCAGAAGAAGTATTGCAGCTACAAGGTGCTACAGCTACATTTAAACTTAACAATTAAACCAAGCAAACAGCACCATATACCAGGCACTTAGCTTTTCCTTTTGTATCAATCAGTCCAGTACCTCATTGGATCTCCTTTTTCCCACCCTGCTGTGTCCCTGAAGACTTTCATTGCTAATCTACAGTTTGAATAATTTCTGAATTGAAATGTTTCTGAAACCTCCAAGAGATTCTGGGCCTGGAGACTTGTATCCAAGCAGGGTGCCTCAGTGCTAGTTTGTTGTAGCATACATTAACATTGTGTATGGCAATGGGATTTGCACTGGCTTTTATTCAGTAGTGATATGAGGTGTGATTTAGGTAGTTATACCTGGTGTAGTATTGTGATGAGTTTGTGCTGCAAAGATGACCAGTTTGCAATAAGAAGGGGATGAGAACAGTTTAGTAAAGCAGCAGGACATCTTTTAGCTGAAAGGGGGAGGAATAGCAAGGGTGCATAGGTGACCTTCTGTCCACTTGGTGTGTGATACATCTTATGGAGCAATTGTAAGAAAAGTGTTTCTTCTGGGGAGCAGCACGTATGTCAGCAGGAAATGGGAGTGGGGCTGGAGGAGGTTTGGTTGGGACTGGGGACAGAGTGAGGTGAGCTTTATCCCAGAGACAGCCTAGAGTGGAAGGTAAAGCCATAAAGAAAAGGAGCGTAACTGAAGAAGAACCATGGGAGGTGGTTTGCCTGTGAATCAGGCATCTGTTTTACCCTGCAGCAATCTCTGTGTGAGAAATTATCATCTAAGTATTTCTGAAGTGGGAAGATGGAAATGGGAATGAAGGCTCAAGCAGACAGACCAGTCTTACTGTACTCCTTTGTTTTAGATCTAATGGATATTAGCTCTGTCTTTAAAGTGCATAATGATGCACTGATTTTATGACTCATCTTTCAGAGATGGTGCTTTCAGTACAGTTATCAATACTGCAGTTTGGAAGTGAACCTGGGGTTGGAAACCTGGGAATTGTTGGGACATGGAGCCCTGTGGTGTACATGCTTGATGGGGTGCAATGCTGCTTTCAAAGTATGACAGCTCATGTAATTGAGGATGCTGCCTTGCAGACTTAATTTTGAATTGCAAATGACGTCATGTTTCTTCTGGTTTGGAAGACGCATCTTCCTTGCTTAAAAGTTGCTCTGCCAGTTCAGGTTTGATTGTAGATGTGAGGCAAGGGGAGATACTCAAACTAAATGTAAATTCAGATTGCAGACCATGGGAGCAAACTGGAATTGCTGGCCCTACAAATGTGATATTTCTCATGGGGAACTGTGTGCATTCCTTGCCAAGCCCACCCCTCTGTTTTCACAATATGAAATTATGTGCTCTGGAAAAAACAAGGGAATTTTAGATCTGCTATTTGATGAAAGTGAGAAGGAAAAGAGGGAAGCAGCATTTGTAGGGCTTCATGCCCCATGATAGGGCTGATTGTTGTGCTATTGCTGCACAAGGCTGCACAGTACTTTGAAGTGTGATTTCTTTTCTGTCTTTCCTGGGGTGCCTGGCAGTAGTGGCTAGACAAAAGGAGACATTTTCTGATGTTCTTTAACAGCAGAGGAATTTATTGCAAGTGCATTTAAAAAGAGAGGAGTCCAAGGACCATCTGTCTTGAGTGTTTTAGTGGAAGTGGGGACAACTCACAGTGGCTGCTTGATTGATGGGTCCAGAGAATTTTGTGTGGACCTGTGGCTGCAGCCCACATTCAGCTGCCGTGCCTCTGTAAAGAAAGTCACTGATCAAGCCAGTTGTGACCTGGTGCCTTTGCCTTGGATTGTTCTGTTTGGCACCCATGAAGGTGCAGTTGGAAGAATTGAGCCCTTGCTGGGCATGGATATGGTCATCCCATATTACCTTTGAGAGCAGACCCTACCTGCCAGACAGGTATCAGTAGGTGTTTCTGGTGCTATTGGGTGTCTAAGCTGTGGCTGGATGATGCTGGGGAGATGGCATGTTGATGGCTGGGGGATCTGCCTTGCTGGGGCCAGTCACGTGGAAGGGAGCCAGAAGGAAACTTGATTTGCTCTGAGCAAGTTTTTGGGGAGTGTTCCCCAGGGCTGGGCACATCTCAGCAACTGGCTTTCCCCTCTTGCTGTGCTGACCTGTGTCTTGCCCTGAACTACATTTCTGCAAGGGTGCCAGCAGTGAGGAGCTGCCAACTTGGCACTTGAACAGTGGAGCTGACGCAACTCATTTCACAGAGGGATACCGTGCAATGTGAGAGCCCCCCGCTGCTACTGACTCAATACAAAGTTGGTATTGCCTCCATTATCGAAGAGCTGACAGCTGTGAGGTGGGATCTGCATGCTCAGCAGAGTGTAGCACAGCCAAGAGTCCTGACAGGATGTAGCGGCAGTCCCATGGCAGTTGTGGCAAATGCACCCAGGGAGAGAGGCCTTAGGGAATCTTCCATCTAGATGCTATGACTCCCTAAGGAGTTTTCGAGTCTGTATGCAGTGATTCAAAGCAAAGACAGGAAAGATGGCAGATGTTAAGTGTGTGGGGACCAGCACGTCTCCAAGCTGTACTCCAGGACATTTATCATGGTTCCATAGATAGGACCTGCTTGCATTGCAGGACCAGTAAGCCCTCTTTCTGTGCTCACCTGCGTTGCTCATGGGTGCTTACTTGGTGAGGGGGAGAGGAAGGGTATGCTAAAAGCAAAAAGTGCAAAAATTGCCTTGCTGATGTTTAAATGTTTTCATTGTTTTCCTTTATTCCCAGGAGAACTGCTGAGTCAGCCGAGACCAGAGGGACTGACGGAGATCATCTGTCCCAAGAACGGCAGCGAGCGAGTTAATGTTGCCTTGGTTTACCCCCCCACGCCTACTGTGATCAGCCCTTGTTCCAAGTGAGACCAGAAAGCAGACCTGTTCCCCTGTCAGTAGACACCAGAAAGCCTATGTAAAACATGCCCTCACAAAGCACTTTTTTCTGGAAGGCAGCAGCCCCGCAGCCTGGGGACTGTTCTAATTATTTGTGGCTATAGACAGCCCACTCAAAGGATAAGAAGTACAGTGAAATGGGCTGAGGTGTTCTCTGTGCTGTGTTGCGGCAGATGGAAGACACACATTGGGCAGGACAGATCAGGAGATAATGCAGTCATAGCTGGGTTTTGGTAGGATGGGACCTCAGGAGATTTCTGTACACCCCCTGCTCAAGCAAGACCTCCCTCACAGCCAGGTCAGGTTCCTTGGGACATTGTATAGGTGAGGGTGTCATCTTTGGATGACAAGGATGGAAGTGCTGCCACCTCCCTGGACTTTATTCTGGGACAGAACTTCTTTCCTTCTGTTCTATCTGAGTCTCCCATATTATAGCTTGGCTTGCATTGCCATAAGATGTGCAGCTGCCTTGTGTTCAACATGTTCTCCACCAGATCCCAAGCCAGCAGGACGCCAGGCTATGGTGGTGCATGGGGTTGTTCTGTTGTAGGCGTAGAGCTATGCCCTTGTCCGTGTTGGATTTCACAGCACTGTTGTTGGTCCAGTCCTCCAACTTGGTGAGGTCCCCCTGGGCAGAAGCCCTGCCCCCTTGTATATCTATAGCTTATATGTACTTCACAGAGTGGGAATGTGCTTGCAAAACAGAGCTGTGTCGTGGTGGAAGAAAGTGTGGAACAATGCTCACAAAAGCTGCCAGTGCCGTGGGCTTTTAATGCATAGGTTTTCCTGCAAAACAGAAATTCAGCTGTGGTCTGTTCTAATTGGAGTCGCACAAGGGAATTTGGTAGGGAGCTTAGAGGAGCAAGCTGAGTGTCTTGCTGGTGTCTGCTGCTGTGCTGCATGTGAATGCCTTGTGTCAGTGTCTTGACAGTAGCTTTAGATGCTGTTCTCTCTGTTCAGTACCCTCCTATTCCAAAATACCACTCCTGCTAGAGAATAGCTTCAGTGGTGGGTGGTTGTTGAGCTGTGTGTGAAGGTGAGGTTGAAGTGCCCACTGGGGTCAGGAAACAAAGTAGCTGCTCTGATACTGAGCCACAGGCCACTACTGTCTGTTCATTTAGTCCTCCTGTGTGTGTGTGTGTGTGTACTTGGCACAGCATGTTTCTAACATGAGGGTGCCATTTTTGTTGTACTATGCTGTCAGGCTATGCCTCTTGTCCTCCAGCCTGCCTTCCACAATGTCTGTTAACTGTGCCCCAGTTTCACAGTCACTCTGCTGTCAGGAAACTTGTGTTCTCTAAAAGGCCTGTGTTACTTTTACTTTACTTCACGCTCCCTATTTAGAAGCCTAGAGAAAACAAGCACTCTAAACCCTGCTACATTACTTTTTCTTTATCCTTTCCTCTTCCAGATAAACCGTCAGTGCTGGTGCCAAAGGTTTTCCACCGGGCAGAACATGGCTGATGCTCTGCAGTGCTCCCATCTTTCCAGTTGTGGAGTTGATGCTGACGGGGATCAATGGGACTTTGGACTCTGAAATGCTGTGGGGCAGGGGCAGCTCCCAGGTGGGGGCCTTGTGGCTGGAGTGGAAGCAGTCATCTGGAGGTTGGGAATGACAACAAGGCATGAAGCAAAATGATTGCTGCAGCCGGCAGGGCCACTGGCTGGAGGGAAAGCACTGGGAATAGGTTTCTGTGGACCCATTGATAGTGTGTTGAAAACCCATTTGGATCTCATGATGAATGTAAAAATGTTCTTGGTACCATTTAATTCAGACCTGCTTGGAGGAAAGTCTCTTGAAATGAGCTGTAGCGGGATTCCCTGGATTTGTTCCTGGACAAGTGAGTTTTGTGGCAGTTGGCCAAGGCTTTGCCGGGGAATGGGTTGGTACTGTTAAGCCTTTAAAATTGCTCCACCACTAAACAGTTGGCTATGTCCCATGCAGCAGTCTTGGGCAGAGGCTGGCAGAGCAGGAGGAGAAGCAGGCTGGGAAATGTTTCCTGCCCTTTGCATTCACATATGCTGTGCCGTGAAGTGGTAAGGATGTGCTATGATGCAGAGACAAAAGCAGGGCACTCAGTGTGCCTCTGGCACCTGCTATTTTTTCTTATCCCTACTCTTACCATTAGCCCTGAACAGCTCCTGGTCTGCCATGTCTGGATGCTCTGGTACTGCCATTGTGGTACTCTTCACACATTGTGTCCACTAGAGCACAAAAAATCTAGATCTTGGTCCTCCTTATAGCAAAGCCACCGAGGCATCTTTGTGCAGAGATCTAGTGAAGCAGTGTTTGGCTGTGTGGTACAAACTGGTCCTGATCCCCTTGGGCTGACCCTGGCAGCTGTGCTTCATGAGCAGCCATTTTCCCTCTCCAGATGTGGGAAAGGGCACCAAATTTCTGGTTTCTCACCCAACTATGTGGTTTTGAGGACTAAGATGTTGCAGTTAGTTTTTGCCCTACAGCTGAGCCCTGGTGACTGTGCTGTATGAGTCCTGCTCCATGCAAATATTTGATTTAATATCAGTCAATAGGAGGCAGGCCTTTCCAGAGCCAGGATCCTTCATCAGATGCTGGGGGAAGTCTGAGAGATGAGGGACTTAAAATACTTGTGTTAATGTACGGCTCTTAATTCTTTGGGCTGTGATGGCAGACCTGGGATGGGTGGTACAAGTCAGCAGGCAGTGCCCACCAGGATTTGAGCTGGCCAGGCCTGCAGCTGCTGCAAGACAGTGACATGTGTCCTGCTGGGACCTGCTGCTGTTGCACAGATGATATACCCCTGGTTTCTGATCCTTCAAATACCAGCCTTATCTGCAAGGCTGCAAATCCTCCCATTGGCAAGAACTTAGTACTGGGAAAGCAGGGCAGGATCTGCTCCAGCAGGAGATCCAGAGGTCAGGTAGAAGAAATCAAGCCATGTACCTTACTTCAGGGGGAAAAGCTGCCAAATAAAAGCTAGCAGCTCAGTCAGCTTCGTGTCTCTTCAGGGTATTGTTCCAGTTTGGTTGGGGAACTTGGGTTCAGATCTCACATGTTGACCTCCTACCTCTGGCAATGAACCTTCTTACGTCAGTGGGAATCATTAATTGATTGTGGTTCTATGTTGCTGTGGATAAACTGGAGACTCAAAATTGTCTGTGGTGGCTGGAGGAGGTGGAAGGGAGGTGAGGTCTTTAAATGGTGTCAGGAATAATGCTGGGAAGCTCCCTTGTCCTGAGTCTTGCTGCCTATAAAACATGTCTGGTATAGGCAACAACTTGTGTTAGAGGATTCCCTACTGTCACCTCCCGTGCTGGGCGGCCTTCTCCTGTTTTGCTGCTACTCACCTCTCTTTCCATTCTCCATAGGAAGAAACTAGCGATTTGTTGCTGTGAAGTTGCGTGGAAACCACATTGTAAAGAAACCACAAACTGGAATCCTTTTCCAGCTGGAGACCTGTTTCCCAGTGTGCCCATCTGGTCTGGGATGCGTGAGCATTGAAGGAGTGAGAGGACAGAGCAGATGTCTTACAGCCTGCTCCTTGGGACCGCAGCCCTCCTGCCAGGCTGTGCCACCTCCGTGGGAGCACGGCATTCCCTGGCCTTTGCAGGCTCTCAGTCTGCAGCTGTGCGCTGAAGCCATAATGCCGGGAGTGTGGCAGTATGGAGATCAATCTAGTTGGGTCTGTTTAATATGAAACAGTGATTGCTCATCCACCCACTGTTTAGTAACTGGTGTAACTGTGTTTTCATCTGAATTTTTTTAATATGCAAAAGCCATTTAATTTTCTATGCAGTTCAGAAACATCTCCCCTTTACAATTGCCAGGTGGGAGATCCATGCAGGAGAACCAAATCAAGTGGCTCATAGTAGTTTTGATTTTGCTGTCACTGTCTTTTAAGGATGCATCCTGGGATCCTCATACCGTGTCCCTTTGCTGAGCTGCTGCCTCAGACCCCCCTTAATATCCCTGAGCCCCAGGGAAGAGGGCCCTGTATTTTTGAAGGATCTGTCATTTTTCATTAATTAAGCCACAAGGAAAGAGGGCTTGAATGCAGTGCCCTAACAGCAGATACCTGAGTTCAGAGTATGTATTATGTTCCTGTTCTTGTCCCTACTTGGATAGTTACCAAACTTCTAGAAACTACCAAGGCCTCTGTGGAGGACTCTGCAGCCTTGACTGAAGATGTACTATAAAGAGGTCAGAAAGGACTGGGGCATCAGCTGTCTCCCTGTGGAGCTGACAAAGAATTTAACCCCTTTGGAATAGGAGGAGAATCTCCCGGCAATCTCCTAGATGCCTGCTTCACTCAAAATGATTGTGCTGGTTTTGCTTATTGGTTTGCAGACCCCTTGCTTGACCGATTGATTTCCTGCTGAAACTGGTTCAGACAGGTTTGGAAGCAGGGCTGGTGAGCTGCTTTGCAGTGCAGGACTTTCTGCAGCTGGAAGATGTCTTGGAGTACCTTGTGTTACACTCTGAAGCAAAATCTGGGATTCAAACCTGCATCCGTCCAAGTGAAACTCCCAGGATAGCAGCTTTGTCTTCTTCTGGGTCTGTGTAACATGCAAAATTGCATGTCCCTGAGCAGCATACAAATCTGTAGAGGTGAGTGAGAGCAAGCCCAAAGGGTGATGCTGCGCATCTAGGTAATTTTACAGCTTACAGGAGTACTTGGAGACTTCTGGCAGCTGCAGAGGGTCCTGGATGGTGTGACACCTCTGTTTTAACTCTGCTATAAGCAAAAAGGTCAGAGAAATAAGATTGTTTCCAGCCTGCCACAAGGCCAGGATGCCTTTGACTAGCCTCTTTTCATGGCAGTGCTGTTCTTTCTGCATTGTCTCTGCTCTGAGCTTTGGGGATTCAGCTTTAAAAAGTTAAACCGAAATAGAGCCTAGATTGGGATTGAACCTGCCTTATGGTCTCTCATATCAGATGGAAGAGACTGGGGGCTGCAGAAGTATGGGTCATCTCCCTTGCAGTATGCCCCATGCCACAGTTTCATGGTGGCTGTAAAAACTCAGTAGTGTATTTGGGTGCTGCTTTCCCAGGAACTCAAGATGTGCTTAGCTGTGCCATAGCACTGGAGCTTACATGGGGTCCCTGTTCTCTTCCCCATTGTACCTCCGAGGCAGTTAAAGTTCGTCAAAGCGGTAGAGACTCCTCACTGTGAGGAGTTAGATACGGTTGTGTCAAAGGGGACTGCAAATGTTATTTAGGAGCTCACTAAGTGAGATGAAAATCCACTGGGTCACTGCTGCAGAGGCAGATCCTGGAGCTCAGTTCCTCTTGTGCCCTGTGGATGGGATCTTGGGCTGGCATCCTTGGAACAGCAGTGCCAGGAGGTGGAGATGCTGCACTGCAGTAAGCACAAGAAGAGGCAAGCAAGTGGGCCTCCGTGTAGCACTCATTACACGCTTCATGGCTCAGTTCATGGACTGTAATTGCAGGTATTCATATAATCTACATCACTGGGCAGGACTCTGCGCACACACACATGCATGCCCAGACATACACGCACCACACCCACACTTGCCCACACATCCTCGCCAAAATGACTGAAAATAAAAGTGATCTCAGTCTCCAGGAGAGACCTGGCTGTGTGATTTGTTTTTCCTCTTGCAGAGCCTCCTTGGGCTCTGGCTCTGGAGGGGTCTGCATCTAATTGTAGATCTGTGCTGTAGCAAAGTCATGAAGAGGTTTGCTATTCAGTGACTCTGAGGCCCTTGTTTTGTATCTGTGAATCATTGCCCACTCCACCAAGGCAGGTGATTTCTGGGGAACAACTTTTTTCTGCACTACATTTTAAGATATTTTATGGGTTTGTGAGGCTGACTCAGTGGTTCTTATTGGTTCCATATTTGCATTTGTGTACAGCTTGGTTCCCTGCTCGTGTTCAAAGCAGGTTTTGGAGGCAGAGTAGTAAAGGAGGTGGTCCTCTGCTTGGCAGCAAGGGCGTTTGTGGCAGCACTAGGAGGGTGAATTATAAAAGGGAGCAAATCCCTTCCCACTACTGTGGTTTAACTGGCTCTGGCGACTAAGCATCATCACACATCTTCTCATTCACCCCTCCCTCCTGGTGGGGAGGAAAATAGGAAGAAAAGTAAAACCTGTGGGTTAAGAGCAGTTTAATAATGGAAGCAAAGTAAAATATAATAACACTAATGATAGTAATTGCAATGGAAGAGAGAGGAGTAAAACCCAAGAAAGACAAGTAATGCACAATACACTTGGTCACCACTCACTGACTGATGCCCAGCCCATCCCCCCGTGCTGGGGGATGAGCATCAGCAGCTCCCAGTGAGTTCTTCCTCCCTCCCTCCCTCCATTTATATACTGGGCACAATGTTCCATGGTATGGAATATCCCTTTGGCAGTTCAGGTCAGCTGTCCTGACTCTTGTCCTGCCTTGTGCACCTTCTCACTGCCATAGCATGGGAAACTGAAAAGTCCTTGACTTAGAATGAGCACTACTGAGCAGCAACTAAATGATGTGTGTTATCCACAATGTTCTCATACTAAACCTAAAAAATACAGCACTGCATCAGCGTCTAAGAAAATTAGCTATCCCAACCAAAACCAGGACATGCACATAGTCCCTAGCACTTCTGTGTGACCTTACTTCTGTCATTACTCCGTCTCGAGAAGACAAGGGAGACTTCTATGACACACCCACCGAAGATGATAAATGCTGTATAGCAGGTCTAGGGGAGGGGATATCAGCATCTGCAATGAGATGCTGGTGTGCCAGAGTGAGACACAGAGGGAGGCAGAGGCTGGTGGGTGGGGGGTTAGTGGTGGGGCCCCAGCTACAACAGGGCAGAAGAGATTCTGAGCTGTTCAGTGGCTGGCAGATGTGGAGCTATGGGCGTGGTTGCATCAGGTGGGTGCTAGTAACACATCGACCTCCATCACTGAAGGATACTGGACTGCACTTCAGGACCATGGGAAGCACCAGTGGAAAATAAACTGACCTGTGAGGGACAGAGAGGCTTCACTGCTTTGCCTTCACCTCCTGGCCAAGAAGATCCAGACCTTACATGTCTCGTGCCACCCACCTCACCCTGCTTGTTGACTGTAGATTAAGGGATATGGGGAACAGCAGGCAAGGCAAATTCCTTGGCAGGAAGGGGCTTGGCGCCGACTGCACCCTTCTGGTGGCTGTGACCTGGCGCCCAGTACACCGCGGCTGCCCCAGATCCGTGTTTCGGGTGCTCTGTGCAAAGTCAGTCCCATGAGGAGCACGGAGGCATAAATGAGGTATCTGTCCAGTATGTGTTTCCCGTAACACGGACAGAGCTTCCACAGAGCCGCCGAGACCCCAGAGCCCGGGGGGGGATGAGGCAAGCGCATGAGGACGAGGTGCTGCTGCAGAGGGGCAGGGCCGGCGGGCCAGCCGCGGGTGAGGCGGCCCGGGCAGGCGTGGCACGTGTGTCTGATCGTGTCTGCTGCCAGACGGGGATGGCGAGAGCCGCGGCCGCGCAGCTGCTCGGGTCCCACGGAGCCGAAGGAGCGGAGCGGCGGTGGCGGAGCCG
>VZTX01005534.1:33614-43858 GCA_013400915.1 Pardalotus punctatus
CTGTGGGAGGCTCGCCCTGCCGAGGGGCGCCGCCGGTGCCGCGGGCCCGCCCAGGCCTCGCCGTGTGCGCGCTTCACAAAGGCCGCGGTCGGGGGCCGAAATGTCCTTAGTTTTTCCGCTTATTTTGTCGTTTTGTTTATTTTGCACGTACTGGGCACCGGCCAGCGTGTTCCAGTCAGTGTGGATTCTGATTAATTCATTTCTCGAGAGAAATCTCTCGTTGCTGGTGAAGGCTTTGCCTGCTTGCACCCGAGAACTCTTTTTTTCTGTTGCGATGAGGATGCGTATTCAAGTTTTGTCTCCAAGAGCTGCTATTCGACATGGCTCAAGACACGTGCATTAGTATCCCTTTATTGTTTGTTGCTTTTTAGGAAAATCGTGTTTCAGAGCCGGCTTCGGTATTGATTCTCTTACCTGTCTGTAAGTTAGTTGGCTCAGTTTGATCACAGGTGTAATAGTGTGATGCTTTACTTCGTTTTGGTGCCAAAACTAACTGTGAAATGCTCATGCTTATTGTTTTGACCTTCTTAAATGACTTCCTGATTCCTCTTTCTTCTAGGGTAGGCAGCATTGTAGGATCAGTGATCAAGAAACTAATGGCAAAACCTCAGCTGCCAGTTCAAACGACTTCAGTGATCCAATTTACAAAGAAATTGCTATGACCAATGGTTATATCAACAGAATGACCAGAGAAGAGCTCAGAAGTAAACTTGCAGAGTTCAAGCTTGAAACCAGGTTAGGCTGATTTGCAAACATCTTGACTTATCTTTGAGAGCAGTAGAGCCATGAGGGATGATTATTTTACTTTAAAAACTCAGCACAAAGTGAAAAGCAGACACAGCACCAGCCCACCAGTTGTTTTATGTGCAATCTTGGTGCAGTTTTTGTTGTAGGATTAATGCATTCTGCTTAATCTGTGCTATCTCAACTGGCAACCCAAAGAAATAAAAGAAAATGTAACTGTAAATATGTAAACAATATATAACTTCTCATCACTTTTTGGCCAAGGGGGAAAGAAGAGCTACAGTGGTTCTCAGGTGGTGCTGCAGACCTTTATCTTACAGAAACTTGCTTCAGAACATCCATATTTTTATTTACTGTACCAGTGCAGATCTCATACTTGCTACAAACTGTGGTGGGGCTCAGGCTTTAATCAATGTAGAGGACAGGTACCTTTAGATGGAAAGTTTGCTACTCTGAGTTGATGTGCTAGAATAATGTGAAAAAATGAGTGTATTATAAGCTGGATTTGTGCTGACTGGGGTGGAGGCAAGGGAATATATTGTAGTTCCTGCTGTATTGGAAATGACCTGCAAGACTAATAATTCTTTGGCCAGACAAATTTGAGATATTGTGATGAAAGTTTGCTGGGAAAAAATGAAGTGTCTTGTTTCTGTAGGCAGCACTAATGAGGAAGTAGTGGTGGGGAGTTGGTTGGTTAAATTAACTTAGTGCATCAGAGGGGAAAAAATCATTACCTGAGAAAATTCTTGGTAAGGCACTTTAGATTTCTATAAGTGTTTAGCAGTTGCTCTGATTTAAAAATGAAAAGCAGAGCTCAAATAGTGTATTATGCATTTATGGTTTTCTCTTAGGTTATAAGTTTTCTATATGTGTTTTCTAATTTAGTTGTAAATGCTGAAAGCTTTAAATTTCTCTTTCACCAAAGCTAGATTTCTCCTGTCCATATATTCAACTGAGTCAAGTCAGAATATGTCTTATCTGTAAACAAATAGTGCATCAGCTCTAATGTAGAGAATTGAGCAGATTGCCACACACCATCCTTTTTTTTAATGTTATTGTGATAGCTGGTGGTTTCCTATTTTCAACTTTTTTTTGTAAGTTTGATGAAGAAAGAGATAATTTCCCCCTCCATTAGCTCCAATACTGTCTCACTGTATAAAGTGGTCACTGACTTAAACCAGATCAATAAACCAGAGTGAAAAAGAGTTATCTCTGCAGAAGCAGCTGATGTTCTCAAATGCAGGTTTAGTAGTTTGATTCCAGTTCTTCCTTGTCAATCAGTGGGCTGCTTTTCTGATAATACCACTTGTTACACATACCTCTTACAGCTTCTGTGATTTCATTTGCAATGAATAATTTTGAAAATAACTTCTTCAGAAGAGTAAATTATTCTCATTTATTCAGCTGTGGTTTGGTACATGGCAGTTCTGGCATACGCATTCATGTATTATAATATTTGCATTAAAAGGACGCAGTAAGTAATATTATTTGCTTGCCATGTGAATTTATTTATAGCCATAAACCTCCTGAAAAGCAGATCCTTGACCAGGGAGTTTTTCTGACAACTGAAATCTCAAATACTTTGAGTTACTCGGTGAGCTCAATTTTAAATTTAAATTGAGAAGAATTTAAAATGTGAGCATTTAAGCTGGATTCTGTGTTATTTATGCAAGTGGTGCAGAAAGGCCTCGAGCATGAGTCACTTCAGGTAGAGGGCACAGGGGAATAGAGGTGAAGCAGTACTTCTTCCAGGGCCAGAGGTCAGCTAGGAGTAATCTAGACTTGAGCTTTGGAAAGGCTTCGGCTACTGAGTCTTGCTGAACTAGGGGTGACTGCCGAGTGTCCCTGTGCTGTGCTTCCCAATCTGTCCCTGGTATTGTCTTGATGGGGGGGTATCACAGCCTCTGCATTATGCCAGATAATGGGACATAATGTATCACAGATACTGGGGGTAACACTCCTGTATGATAAAGTGGAATTCAGACTACACAAGTGCTGGTGTTCAAAATGAGGTTAATAAGTGTTGAACTTTAAAATGTCAAATATAGCTTCAGTTTTACAACAAGGAAGTAATTAATTAAACAAGAGTGCGATCTTTGTCACTTTCCTTATTTCTTTAGAGGAGTGAAAGATGTACTGAAAAAGAGATTGAAAAACTATTATAAGAAACAGAAGCTGATGCAGAAGGAACACATTAGTGGAGACAGCTGCTATGACTACATCTGTGTTGTTGACTTTGAAGCAACATGTGAAGAAGGAAACCCACCTGAATTTGTACATGAAATAATTGAGTTTCCTGTTGTCTTAGTAAACACACGTACCCTGGAAATAGTAAGTGATCTAATTGCTGTGTTGGTATGCTATTCTTTGATGTAACTTTTTTGCATCAGAAAGTATAGATTAGTTTTTGAGTAGATGTTGAACTTCATTAAAAATAGCATACTTTTTTTTTCATAAGGGCTTATCCTCTGTGCCTCTTACATACAAGCAAAACTTTCTATTCTGAAAGCATTTTCCAAATGATCATCCAAACAGGTCATTCTCCTGCTGTTGACTCCTTCTATTGACATGAGTTTCTCAGTTGTCCATGTCTGTTCCCACCTGGCCTTTCTTTCCCTGCTTTAAGCTCCACAAATCTATTTGTAGGACTCAAGGGATTCATCATAATTAAAAATTATCAATTTCTGTGGTCCTGTGTGAGGCAATGTAGAAGACACTAATGCAGAGGTCTAGAAAGTGAGATGGAGTGAACTACGCTTCTTGTCAGGCTTGACTGTTTCCACAATGTACCCAACAGATTGACAGATGTGTAACCTGATTTTAAACATACTTAGCAGGCATCTAAAGTTCTCTGTTCCACTACAGCTTTCTTTTAGGATAAACTTCAGTTTAGGATAAACTGAGTCACTGAGTGACTCAGTGAAATAGAGGACATACACACACCTCTGACTAATGGTTCATTTATGAAGAACTTTAGAGGAAGAGGATCTCTAGTAATCATTGTGATGCTACATTAAAGTATAGCTGCATGTATAAGCAACTTTCTAACTGCAAAAAGAGGATTGTGCAGATTACCAAGATTGTTTTTATTGCTCTGAGAGTGGGTTTTTTTCTCTGTCTAAAAGGTTTTGTATAACAGCAGGGATTTGGGGCTTGCTTTTTTCTATTAAACTTGCCTGCAGTTTTCACTCTTGTATTGCTCAGGTTCCCCGAGTGAGGTTTTGTTTTTCTCTGCCTGGCTGGCATCCAGAGGTGTAGGACTTGCATGAAGCCTCTGAGGTGTGTGGCTGGTTGCTTTCCTTGAACTGCAGGTGAACCTTTAGAGATACCACATAAAAAACATAAGGCTTTACTCATGCCTCTCACTTCTTTTTTCCTTTCTCTTTTCTTTTCCCAAATCCTCTTCTTTTTTGCAGTCTGTCCTTTTCCCCTCTTAAATCCATATTCCCACTCTTCGGTGCCTACTGGCTGAGAGGAAGGTCATGTTCTGGTTGGAAAGCTGTCTGTCCTGTTAGGGATCTGATGATGGGCAGTCAGGAAGCTCATACTGGCTCAGGAGGTACACGCTCCTTTTTGCCTGCAGCAGGACTAGTAGCTGCTGTTGCCTTTGGGCTGCAGGCAAGCCAGAGAAGTTGCCTTGTGGGCTGCGTAGTGTGCTGCAGCTGAGCATTTGATTCTCCTGTTACAGGAGGATACCTTTCAGCAATATGTGAAGCCAGAGATTAATCCCAAGCTTTCAGACTTCTGCATCAGTCTGACAGGAATAACCCAGGTAATTTTCATTTCCATTTCTTCAGGAAAATAAAAGAGATGTGGTATTGATGTTTTCAGACTGGTAGCCTTAAATGGTAGTCTTTCATGGTTATTTTTCTGTAAGGCGTGTTTTCCTAATCCTTGTTTTTTCCCTCTCCCAATTATCACAGAACTGATTTTACTAAGTTGGTAATCTTGTGGGGAAGACCATTCAATTTTTAATTCATGTGGAGAAATTTAATCTTTAGTAGAGCAAAGCACCTTTTGAATGGCATCAGTTCCTCTTCTAAGATTTTTATTCTAAAGAGTTTAGAGTGTTAAGAATGGCAGTGACTTGTGGTAAGTGACTTAAGCAGAAGCCTGGGAAACAACCTCAAAGGTTTTAATCCAAGTTCAACTGCTGACTAACCTTGTTGCCTTTACAGAAGCTATTAGGAGATTGGCTCTTCTAGTGATGCTTTTGTGGTGCTATTTTTTTCAGTTTAGAAAAATATCTCCAGTCATCTGTTAATGTGTAGTCTGGTTTTCTAAAGATTTTGATGAAGCCAACTTTGTAAGTGCCCATATACCGACACAGTTTTTACACTTAATGCTGGTTCAGGTCTTTTTTCTGAAAAAATGTTCCTTACTTTGTTTTTGGGTTTTTGTTTTGTTTTGTTTTGTTTTGTTTTTTTCTCTTAGGACATTGTTGATAAAGCTGATACTTTTCCTCAAGTTCTGCAGAATGTTGTAGAGTGGATGCGACAACGAGAACTGGGAACAAAGTATAGCTATTCCATGTTGACTGACGGGTATGTCCTTATGCAACCTTCAGCACAATCAGAAATTGCAAAAACCATGTTTAATATTTGTGAGAGCATTGCTAAAGCTGGATCAGTATACTGCTGCCACTTTGCTGGTTTTATTTTAATTGAAGCTTTTGAGAAAATCAGGAAAGCTGAACGGAATAATTCAAAATTAAACTTAAATCCATCAGATGGCGCCATTTCTTTCCTAGTGGTCTGTATGCAACGAAGTGATGTTGAACAGACTTCTTACTACGCTTTGTTGTTGCTATCTATTATATCTAGCACGTAATACCCGAACGTAACGCTGTGCAATTTCAGTTCTAGGCAACTTCTGTGCCCTGAATCTGAGGCTTCAGAGGTGTGTGGTGATTGTGCTGTGGTATCCTGCGTCTGTTAGTGTTACTGTTAATACATATTGGATATTTTGCTGGAAAACAATAATGGATTGTGATGTTTACAGAGCAAGGAGAAATGACTAGCACAGAAACCTCTCTGCTTTGGCTTAGAGGACTGTGGCTCTGGTGGGTCCCACCTCTGACAAGCTTTGTGTATTCCATTAGTCCCTGGAACTGCCACTTGAGCTTGCTCTCTCACAAAGTCTTTGTGGAAAATCAAGTCCCCTAATGACTGCGAGGGGAACAGATCTTGAGATCTAGATACATTTATGATGCAATGTTGCTCTTGTGATCTTGGCTTTGTTATATTAGTGCTCAAGCCTTATCTTGTATGGCACTGGCCAGAGCGTTTTTTTTTTTGCAGGTGCCACTTGCGTTTTAGCTGTGAAACATTATTATTCTGTTAACATATCTGCTTTACTCCTTCTCTTGGAATGAAGGATTTAAGTAGGACAGGGAGTTTTTAACATTAGCTGTGTTGAGGTAAATGATGCATTTTCATATTTACCTGCAGCAGCTCTTCTGCTGTGCTGGATTAAAAAGGGTGTTCTGTACTGCTCTGATGCAATGGCACTGTTGAACCAGAGTGAGATGAACCCTGAAACAAAAATGAAGTTTTTGAAAAAATGTGTAGAATCTTAGTATAATTTCCTAACACTCTGTCAAGTATAGCACAGATAAATATTCTAGTCTATGGTATGAGTAGTTTGAAACATACTGTATCAGAGTAGATTAATAGATACATAATAGATACATAGGGATTTTTAATTAACCCAACTTAAATAAGTGAAAATTGGTTTTGGCCATGAGACCTTTTTCTCAAAATTACTGAAGTTTTAGACAATTACTATAGATCACAGGTCTTTTCTGGTGAAGAACCCATATCACTAAAATATTGTTGTGTCCAGTGTGAGCCATTTAAAAAGGTGTCACACAAGACTTGAGGTGTACAGTATAGATCCATGTACACCTTAAAAATAAGAACTTAATATAATGCCATTCCAACCTTAATTAATTTGAGGAGCTATAGTAAATATTTATGTTTAACTGATTTTTAACCTATAATTACATTGCTATCTTTGGAAGCAACAGTGAATTAAAAAAAGAAAATGCTAAAGCAAAACTGGTGCAAGACTGGTTATATTACTGGGCCTAAATGTCTCTGGAATTTCCTTCCAGAGGAATGCCCTCAGTGAAATTCCTTAAGGAAAATAGGTGCACTGAAATCTCTGTTGTATAGGTGAGATTGCATAGACAGCTACAAGAGATGGGGAAAAACAGCTTTACTTCAGCTTGCAGCTTACAAAACTTGTTGGGGTGGTTCCCTTCAGGAAGGCAGGCTGCTAAATAAATAGGATTGTAATTTCTTCATATTTTCATAGTGATCTAGTTTCTCATAAAACTAGGTGCAGTCTAGTTTTAGTAACCTACCTGAAGCAGTGAGATACATGCTTACCCAAATAATCAGGAAGATTTAAGGTGTCACTTGCTTCCCCAAGGGCTGTGTAAACACCTAATTTATTGACAGTTTTCAGTGTTGATGTGGTAGGTGGAGTAGTTGGTGTGCTATTTTTTTTTAACCATCGTGGACCTGACACCATCCTAGTGAAAGTCATTTTCTTTTCTCATTATTAACAAATTCATAGAAAAAAGTTCTTTACCATGATTGTTAGCGAAAGAGCTTCTCCTAAACTGTTTTCCTTCTACTGATCACCAGAAACAAGACAGCTTTTAGTTCTACAGCTGTGCAATAGAACACAGGATTAGACATTACTAATGTCGAATGTCTCTTTTGACTTTTTAAGATCTTGGGATATGAGTAAATTTTTGAACATCCAGTGCCGTATTAGCCACATCAGATACCCTTCTTTTGCCAAAAAGTGGATCAATATTCGCAAATCATATGGGAACTTCTACAAGGTTTGTACAAATTGCTGTTTCTTTTATGGGAAAATTTGGTTTAAAAGTCTAGAATGTCCTGTTGTGCTTGTCATCTCTACTTGTATAGTATTAAATTATAGCATTTAAACTAGTTGCCTGGTGCCTGATTTTCAAATGTGTTTCATGTGCAGATCTCAGTTCACTAATTGAAGCTCATATAATTACTGTTTTTTGATTTTAATCTTGTTTTTAAGACTTAGGTTGTGCTCCTTGAAGGATGGTCTAAAAATGTTACACTGGTCCTCTTAGATCAAGTGTGTCTTGAGGTAGTTCGGCTGAAAAGACTGTATCGATTTTTTAGTTCTTTTTCCTGTTTTCATGCAATACACTACAAAACTAATTTGCACAACTACCCTCATATAATCTTGACTTTTGACAGTGTAATGGGGACAGAGAAAGATTAGGATGTATCTACAGTAGAATCAAACTGTCAAGAGAAAAGTAACACCAAGTTCAGTGCTGGACCTTATTGCTGCTTTCTGTCAGACTACCATCGAATGAGTTATTGGAGATTTTAGCAAATTCCCAATCAGCTTACACTAAAATACTTTTTTTTTAATGTGATTTCAGCCTAGCTAATGATCTTATTTTGAAGGGCTTTTTCATACTAAATGTAACCTCTAGATAAAAGAGTGATTGACACTTAGTAAGGGAAGAGCTTTACTTTGTGCTGAGCAAGTATTACAGGATTGCCATAGGTGCTACTGATCAGATCCTGTGGTGGTTGAAGGCATTCAGGAGCTTGATGTCAGTGAGAATCAGCAGCCTGGTGCTTCTTTAATCACTTGGAATTTAAAAGGAAAACCAAATTCTGATTCCCTCTGCAATGCCACTGTGGGTGGTAATTTCTTTTTTATAAAGATTGTTAAACCTATCTAGGCCCTGGCTTTCAACCTTGCCAGTGCAGGCGTATCTTGAGCTGGTGCTGGTGAGAGGCTCTTGACATCATCCCGGGTCTAGACAAACTCCTGTTGACTATGTCTCTTCTGTAAAAATGAGAGTGTCTGTCTCACCAAGATGCTTTGAAGTTAAATGGTTAGTGATCTGACAGAAGGCAGCATGAAAGTAATATGTGACTTAAGTAGACTTAAAATCTGCATGTGTTTTTACTGCCCTCTGTTAGATTAAAAAGACTTGGTATAGAACCTAATCCTTGAATTTTACTCACTTTCTCCATCAGGTTCCTAGGAACCAGACCAAGCTGACAATCATGCTTGAAAATTTGGGCATGAATTATGATGGGAGACCTCACAGTGGACTTGATGACTCTAAAAACATTGCAAGGATAGCTATAAGGATGCTGCAGGATGGCTGTGACCTGCGGGTGAATGAGAAAATTCATGGTGGACAGCTGATGACAGTGTCCTCCTCAGCCCCCTTAGAGGGAGCCCCTGCTCCACAGATGCCCCGCTACAGAAACTAGTAGCTCAGGGTTCTGCCTCGGGAACTGCCCTCAGATACCTGCTAAAGACTTCAGAGCTTATTAAATGGCCACCTCTGCCAGCTTGTCTGCTGCGCAGAATCCTAAAGCACCTTAACTAACCATCTCTGTTGAAATAAAGAGGAGTGTGGAAGCTCTTTGCTCTTTGAAGCCTGTTACAGCAATTTTTTTTTTATACTGATGACTTTTGTTGTTGTATCCAACTTTGCTAGCAGTGAAGTTGATATCTGGAATCCAGACAAAGTGTTAAGCTTTTAAGAACATGTAATTTAAACACCTGCTAAGAGGGATTGGGCCTGTGTGCTGCTGTTCCACCCCAGCCTGTGGGCAGTATTTGTTCACTGTGATGTACTCCAATCATATCTAGCATCTGCTTATTCATTGCACACAAATAAGCCATTCCTAGAAGAACTGAAAGAGCGAGTGGTCATGCTGGCCTTTCCTGATACAGCAGTCTTCTAAGGGTTCCTGCTAATTTTTATTGTTTTTTACGAAGTCTAAGGAGAAATGGGTGCATGTTCATGAGTTCTAAAGCAGTAGTGGAGTACTCTGTTGTTTGGGGTTTTTCTTTAAGGCATATGGTTGTCAGCTTCCCCATCAAATGGAAGAGCTGGGTATTGAATAAAACTGCCATTAATGTAGTATGACAGTATTTTCTAACCTGTGTTTCAAAAGAGAAGGTTCTTCATATTTT
Source organism: Pardalotus punctatus (assembly GCA_013400915.1). Taxonomy (NCBI): domain Eukaryota; kingdom Metazoa; phylum Chordata; class Aves; order Passeriformes; family Pardalotidae; genus Pardalotus; species Pardalotus punctatus. Next base: position 43,371 of record VZTX01005534.1, read on the forward strand.
CACTGTGAGGATCACATCTCCTATTCCTACATAGCTTCCATTCATTTAATGTTGTTTTTAGACACTATCAGCCATTTGGGCTTAAAAATGAGTTAAGTAAAACTAAGTTCAAAACATGCCAGGTTGTCAAAATTTCATGTTCTGTGACTGTTACATTAAACAGGAAGCTTCTCATTCATGGCTAAAGACATGTTCAGCTATTTTTGGTATCTTTTTGTGCTTCTGCCACCATGAAGCTATGCCTTTATTCCAAAATCTAACATTGGAAGATTAATATATTTTAATTATTAAAGGCCACAGCTAGTTACTAACTGCTGCTTTCTCCCCAGGCCTGAGATAAGATGATATTTAAAAGAGGCCCAAGTGTTAATTTGCTTTGTCTCTGTGGACTGTTACAAAGTGCAACATTAATGTGATCAACTTTGCATTAGAATGGCTTGTTCTGAAAAGTGGAATAATGTATTTTGGTTGCTCTTAGTTAAAAAAAA
>VZTX01005534.1:43883-79800 GCA_013400915.1 Pardalotus punctatus
AAAAAAAAAAAAAAGAAGCTATCCTTGTGTTACAATTCACCCTTTTTACCACTTACATTCAGGACACAAAATAACCAATTAATAAAGCTTTGTCGAGAACATTGACTGTTTGACTAATCAAACTCCTCCCAGCCCCACTTTGCTCTTCCAACTGTTGTACTGCATCAATGGAACTGTGAAAACTTCCATTTTAAATTCATGCAAGAGGGAGAAGTATTAGTCAGTTCTCAGTTGCTTCACACATTTTCTTTCCTGAGTCACAGATTTGGATGGTCATAACTGCTTTAGAATTATGTTCTTTTTTTTTGTTTTCTTTTTTTTCATGAAAGCAGATACTTGGTCTCTTGTAGAGTTTTGTTGAACTTTACAGTTTCTTTTGTAGCTACACTTGATGGATTTTCAGAATCCAAATCTCTGATATGCTTATTCTTAAAATACCATTTATCTGTCAGCCCATATTTTGTAGAAATTCTTACATACATGCGTTTCACTGTAGCGACTGTACTATCCTCTTTTTCTGAAGTACCACGGTAATTTACTTTTTCGTGTCTGAGTTACTGTTGCACAGGTTTCTATGATGAAATAGAGTCTAGTTCAGCAGATCTCCCTTGGGCATGCTGGCAGCCAGAGACTTGATCACTAGTCTCTATTTACAGGTCTGTAAGCAGGCTCACAGTCGAATGAGAAACTTTTATTTGCTACAGATTATACTACAGGTTGCATAAGAGCTGTTGTAATTGTACATCATTTATTTTAAGTACAGAGTTGTTTATTTTTGCTAAGTAACTTCAAAAAGATATTTTGCGATAAGGGTTAAATAATTGTTTTCTGTTTACTGCTTGAGTAGGTTGGGATGTTTTTTATCACTGAGCTGCAGAAGTCAGTAGAATCATTCCAGATACTCTTTTATCTGTTGGATTAATGTCAGACTGTAATCTTGTAAGTATTTTCACAGAATATTTGATTCTGTGATTTTGAGATGGAGTGAATTTTAACAATGTTTGCTGATTTGCTTGAAATGTAAACAAATGTATTAAAATAATTTCGTATTTTTAAACATGTCAGGTACTGAGTTTGATTTATAAAGCATGAGATAATTTCAGCAGTCTTGGCAGTCTTGGTGTCAGCACACCTCATGATTAGTCTTCTCTAGTGGACCAGCAACATTGCCATGGCTGGGTGGCTTAGTGCATGTGACTAGTTCACAATACTTAGAAATGGGATAAATTTTCCTGGATGCTTTCTACCACAGGGGAAGGAGGCACTTGAGGGGAAAAAAAAAAAGTGGTAAGGTGATTTTACTAGTGATGCTCATGTTCAGCCAAACAGTGTTTTTTCAGATTGATCTCGTTTGTTCATCCAAAGAAGCTTGCTGAGTACATCTGCTGTAATGAATATTTTGATTTATTAGAGGAGTCTTCCCATGCTGGAAAAATTAATTGACACTATGTAAAAAACAATTCCTTTTTATGCAGAAAAAAAGCATGCAGACATTGATTGCCTTGTTGATAGAGGCTTCGTTTTGTTCTTGCTTTTTATTTCACATTTCAGGAGCTGTACTTGAGCAATTCTACTGCTACTGCAGACAGCCTTTGTGGAACAGTAGCAACTTAAAGGGATTGCAGACTAATTTCAACATGACTGCTTTCAAGTAGATTTCTTAATATATATTTATATGAATGTGAGAGGGATTCACAGGATCTTGGGGTTATGTTAGGAAAAAGGTTTCTCAGGTTAAAGAGCAATAGCCTCTCTCAGTGAGCAAATGCCTGAGCAAATGGGAAGGAGAGGTCACAACAGTTTGTAGCCTCCTGTTAACTCTTTGTGAGGTACAGCTACAGGGGCCACTCACAGGAGGTCAGCTGTCCACAGAAAATGCTTTTGTCTGTGTTTGTCTGATAGTAAGGTAATTTAATAATTTGGTCTAACAAGGTAGTTGTTGTTTCCATATTTTGTTGGAAATTGACATTGCAATGAGGAGGGGGCTGTTCTCAGCAGTAGAAATAAGTAAAACCTCAGTTCACCATATGCCCTTGGAGAGCTCTTGGCATTTCACTGCAGGTCTTGACTGCTCCTTGGTGACCTTGAGAAAGCAGTGGTTTTTCACTCATTTCTCTTACCCTACCCTTCTCATGGCTGTTTTTAATTCCTCCTTTTCCCTTTTTCTTCCACTTATGAACGTTTGCCTCTTCTGGAAAGAAGTTTGTGGTAGGTAAGATCTTTGTATATACTTTCTAATAACAACCAACAGGCCCTTTATGAAGAAATTGGAAGTCTTACCTGTGGAGGATAGAGGAGACTCAGTTAATGACTGCAGATTTTGAAATAGGTTAAATGTATAGAACATCATTCTTGCAACCAAGTCCATTCCAGCCTCCTCTCAAGGACTTAATATCTGGCAGCCCCATGGGGTAGCAGTGACAGCTCACCAGGAGGATTCCTCAGGTGGAGATGCATGAGGTAGCCAGGTGTGGTCAGTACACTCTTCTCTGCCTTGTAGTGAGCTGTGGCCTCAGTTGAACAGCCATGGTAGGGAGCAAGCTAACACTTTGTTCTAGAACACCTTCCTCCAATGGAGAACGGGCTGCTGATCTGCAAGTACGGATGCTGACAAGGCTTTGGAGGTTGAGCAGTTGTTTCTCTCTTGGGTTCCTTCTAGTTCAGTCCTTTCACATTCTCAGCCGCCAATGCTGACTGGCTTTTGCCCTTTTTAAACTGGAGGACTCAATGTTGTGGGAGGAAAACATGAAGCAGCTTAAGGGATGTGCTCTTTAAACTAAAGGAGTGTAACTGCTTTGCACTAAGTGGCTCCATATGGAAAAACAGTATTTTTTGAGTGAATGACAAGAGCCTTGACCCCCTCTTTATGGCAGAAGTGACCTCTGGGTGTGTTGTGATTAGGGATGTGATTCCATGGCTCAGGCATCTGTCTCCTCTGTGGCCACTCAATTCAGGAGTGCTCATGGGCAGCACCGTGTCCTGCTCCTGTGATCTTAACTTGGTGTGGTCATGACTGCACATCTTAATTGTAAACCTTGTGATGCTGCTTGCAGATATATCATGGCTGGATTTCTGCCTACTTTCCTGGCTAAATTAGTGGTAATTATGGGGCTTTGCTGTTCGAAGTGAATGGTAGTAGTGGTCTTGTATGGGTAAAGTACTTGCAGGTGATTCTGACCTCCTTTGTTTGTGTTCCCTGTTTCAGTGATGTTAATTTTTAAAGAGCACATGTAGCCAAATGGATCTCTGGGAGCCAGAGATGTCCCAATAAGCAGGAATTGCTTCATTGTGGTTGTGTTCAGGTTTGGAGTGGTATGCAGGACCTGGGCTGCAGACAGGCTGTGAAGCGTGACACACCTTCCCAGAGACTTCCATGCTGAGCAAAATTTATTTCATATTAATTCCTATCTCAAACTGATAAGTAGTTGAATACTTATGCTCTGTGCAGCATGAAAGTATATGTAATATATGTAATTTAGAGACGGGTGCAGCAGCCAGCTGTAAGACTCAATGTGCCTCCTTTTCTCACTTGAAAACACTCCTATGTTTGTGATTCATTTCTATCTGTGCATATACGGACTAAGATGATGGAGAACTAAAAAGAAGGGAAAAGTGATGTTTTACTAGTTGATCTAGGCAGTCTAGGCCAGATATTATCTGTCCATGTAGTCTGAATGTTTGACAGCTGAACTTTGACAACACAATCTGGATCGCCACTCTTGGCAGTCTTCAGTAAAAAGCCTGACCTGAAGATAAGGAGCATTTATTTGGGCTGAGAAGTCTGGGAGGGGCTAGCTGAAAAAGAAATCAGGCTTCCAACATCGAAGAGAATTGTGGTGGCGCCTGCAAAGCCTGTCTGTTGGTGTGCTGCAGATCTCTGGGAACAATTTTCTTCAGCTATGCTGGTGCTTTGTTTTTCCCCCTGTTGATCTTCAGAGTAACATGGGCATGTTTCTTCAGACCCTTCTCAAAGACTTCACATTTGCTATTTTTGGGGCTGGCTTCTCTGAAATTTACTGGTTCACTCCTTGTGCTTGCTCATTTTGCTTATGAAATGGTCCTTCCCTGACCCTGCCTGTACTGATTTTCTAACAAGCCATGTCTGGAAGCAGCTGTACTCTCTGCTGCAATCCTGTCTGCACTGCTGGCCTTGCTGTTATGAACAGGTCTTACAGAAACCTTACCAGATTGGGGACTGCTGCCTTGTGTACTGCGGTGTTAGGGTTCCTGAATGCTGCAACAGCCATTTAGCACACACCAACAGTAGGGAAGACAGTATAAATAAATGGAGAATCTATGGGCTTCCTCCACATGTCATGGCAAAGAGCTTGTGGCAAATTCTCATGGTTTAATGGTGCTTTCATTCATGCATGCTATCATATGCACATCTCCTCTGAAGGTGCTGCCACCGTTAGAGATTAAAAATCATGGAAAGGACAGGGTTATTTTGAAAATAAATGACAAATTAGATGTGTGATGGGTATTTGTTTGTCTGATTGGTATTTCCACACTAGAGCTGCATTGGTAAGTGTAGCATCTTGTGGAGGGGGTAGAATGATGCTTTACTAGATTCTGCAGGTAAGCCTGCTCAAATGCCTTTGATTTTTCTGATAGATTGTCATTAGTCTTCAAGCATGGAAAAGTTTGTGTTGGCATTGAAAGAGGAAAAGAATGCTTTTAAGCTTATAAAAATCTTTAAAATTTTGTATTTGACGGATTGGGAAGATGAAGAGTTTTACATACGATTTCATGGTGATGTCCCTGCAAGTGTTGTATCGAGGCTTCCAAAATGAATGAGCCCCAGACAGTGCTCTTTCACTACGAAAACAGAATCACTGTAACAGCCTGTGATTTAGGTCCCTTTCAGGCAGAAAAAGGAAATGCTGCCATGCTGTCCTCCAGCCAAGAGACCTGCCCACCTTGGTGGATACTGACACAGACATGGCAGATTTTGTTGTTTAGTGACATGGTTTGGCAGAGAGTGAATGAACTCCTCTATGCTTGGCTCATTTTGTCTGTGCGTGAAAGTTTTCCGTAGGTGTTGTAGTAGGTGTGTCATACTGAATTAAATTTCTGTCTTGAACCAAAGTAGTCATGCTCAAGACTGCAGAGCTGCTTTTCTGAGCCAAAAGACCACAGACCTAATTCAGGTTCCTCTTGGTAGCTGTGATAGTGAGCAAAATATTCTAAGGTGGAAACATCAGCTTTTGTGTCTGAGAGATAAAGAGCATGGGTCTTGGCTGTGTGCTGCTGGGTATAAAGGAAGCTTGTCCCACTGTGTTCATACTGTATGAAATGGCTTCACAGCATAACAACTGAGCTGATGGCTGCAGCCACATGGCCATTGCTGTGGGGAGCTTTCCATCTGTTCTTCCTCTTCTGCCATCTCCAGAATATTTTTAAATTGTGCAAAATCTCCTTGGGCACATCTTGCAGCTCAGCCAGTTCCTTCTGCTCTAGAGCCATACATGCAGTCATAATCTTTAAAGTGCTCCCCCTACCCCTAATCTTTGAGTTTTGGAGCATGTGTAGAATGGACTGAATTGTCTGTATTCTAGCTGACCTCTGTTCCTCTCTCCACACCACCTGCCTGTCAACCTGGCACACAACCATTACTCTGTTCACTTATGTTTTCTTTGGCAGGACAAAATGTCTGTAACGTACCTTGAAGTACAACTGTCTGCTTTCTGTCCCCCTTTTGCTTTTCTTTTCAAGCTTTCCACTCTGTCCTGCACCAGCTGTGCTGTGCATGTCGGGGATACAGCTTCCCTTTTGTTTTTCCTCTTTCTGCCTCTGCTTGCCTATGCTGTGGTCCTGACCATGGCATCTTACCATAGTTCAGCAGCTCCTCAATGTCAGGCATATAATCTCCCGAAGTATGTGCAGTTGGGTTGAGCCTGTGGTTGCTTTAAGGAAAGGGACAAGTGTAGTAACTTTTTGACACTGACTGTGGTTTACAGCAAAGTTACTAGCCCCGTTCTAAAGAGGGCACATCATTAAATTGCTGTTCAAGTTTATGTGGCTGACTTGTCTCCCCAGCTGCTGTCGTCCCTAGACGCTCTACTGTTTCTTTTCAGTAGACAACATTTTAGTGTAGGTTGCCACCAGAGGAAGAAGTTGTACCACTGCTGTTGTAATTTTGACTGAGCTCTTGAAGACAGGCCCTTGCCTGAGGGAATTCCACTAAAACTCCTGGTCTCCAAAGCAGCTAGCTCTGCATGCACCTCTGGACGGGCAGGATGTGTCTTCTGCAAATGCTTTCCTGAGCAATGGGGCATTGCAGTCTGCCTGCCCTGGCTCTAGCACTGAGACTTCCAAGAGCTCTGAGTGCATGCAGTCACTTGAGCTGACAGCATAAAACTCTCTAGACTGTGTTTGTGATGACTGCAAAGCAACATCATCAATTGTTCTTCAACTCTTTTGTGCTACCAGGAGTTGTGAAGATTAGTAGAAGACACACTGACATGAATGGAGAGGAAATGTCTAGAAGAACCAGAAAGAAGGCATTAGAGGTGTCTGAGAATGGCAGGTGCTGATGACACATGTGTTAGTAGGTCATCAAAATTACAGCACAACTACAGCTCATAGTATCTTTGAATGGGTTGGATTGGAGGGGACCTTAAAGGTCATAGTTTCAGCCCCTCTGTCGTGGACAGGGACACTTTCCATTAGATCAAGTTGCTCAAAGATGCATCCAACCTGGCCTTGAACACTTCCAGGAATACCTTTATGGAATGACCAATGGACAGCCTAAACTATGACAAGACAAATCTGAAAACACAAGGCATAAATATATGCTGGCTGGATAATAAAGCAATGGGATTTGGACAGTTAGTTGTTGAGACAGAGACAAAAGACAGTGAGTATATCCTAATGATTCAAGGAGCTAGGACAAGATAATCCTAGGATTATAATTATGCCAGAATCCTCTATCGATCCATGTTGTTTGATTTATTTTGGCTTCATGTGAGCATGAAAATTGGTTTTGGGAGCATACATGCAGACAAATCCACGGGTTGCAGGGTGTCTGTGGACTATTTAAGATGCTGCAAAGGCACCGATGATTTACTGGATTGTAGGGATCCCACACAATATAGAGGGCAATCTGGCTATGCTTGGAGCCATCCTTCCAAAATCTGCCGGTATGAGGGAAAACTCAAAGGATGGCAGGGGACTGTAGTGTCCCACTACAAAACAATTTTGATGATCCACTCTGAAGGGTACAACCTCAAATGGCAGGCTTTGAAATGGAAAAGGAGTCTGAGTCTTTCCAGATATCGTGTGCAGAAGTATGAGGGAGCGTGCATTTTCAGCAGTTTAATGGTAAATGGAGACCAACTAGGAAGTTGTTTTCTCAAGAAGACAGAAGGATGCCTGTTGATTAGAAATAGTTCTCACTTGCTGGATTTGCCATAGAGTTATAATTTTCTCTCTAGACCTGTTCCAACTCCACTTTATTTCTTCCTGTCTCAGAAGAGCTTGGCACAAAAAACAGTTAAGTCCCTCTGTCTTAAGCTCTTTAAGAATTAGACCTGTAGGGCTTGCTAGGATAAAGATTTAATTACCTAAACATGGGTGTCTGGTGCCCTCTGGTATCTGAGCTGTCTGCACAGAGCTTGTGGGACCTGCAGGACCTCCAGTCTTCTGAAGCTGCAGCTGGAGGCCAGCCTGGAGACCTGAGACATCTCCCGTAGTGCTGCTGCTCGTACCTGTGTGGGCACTGGAATGGTGCCCTTGGAGCAAGCCCATGGCCCAATCAGCTTAACAGAAAGAGACAGATACTGCCAGAGGATGAATTGTCCCATTTGTCTTTGCTGTCTCTTTATAAGACTTAGCTGGGAGGTAGAAACTGATGCTGCTGCTGCTGCTGCTGCAGCAAGCTTCCACAGAACTTTCACTAGAGGTGGGGATTTCAGGCAGCCAGGAGAGGGAATGCAATTGTGAGGCCCAGACATGATCTCTCAAACATCAAAAGCTTTGGGAAATGGGGATGTGATTCTGTTCAGCAGCTCATTCACTAGCCTTCCCAAAAAGCATGAGAGGAAGACAGCTAGATCTGGATTTAGGTGTTTTGTTTCTGCACATCAGTGAGAATGAATAGTGACAACTGCTCTTCGGTTGCTAAGGTTGGGATCATGTTCTCCTATACTTTGCATTTTGCACAGGGGTGGTGGTGGAGCCAATCTGGAAGTCAATTACTTGTCCAAGTCCTCAATTGTAGGTCGAGGTGCTTAGCCTTTGGCCTTTAGAAGGTCTTGAACTGATTCAAAGTTGGGAAGAGTCTGAAGCACTTGCTGAAGTAAGGAAAGTGTGGTGCTTTTTTTTTTATAGTAGTTTGGTGCAAGTATTTAAGCTGGGATGAAAAGGTTTCAGCTTTTCAGATTCTTAGAACAAAATCTCATTTGGGATGCCTGGTCTTAGTACTTTCAGGGTTAGGTGTCACTCCCTCTCAGGGCAACTTTTGCCTGCCAAAGTACCTCTGTGGTTGTCTGCACAAACCCCAAAGCCTGAGACTGTTGTCTCCTTTCAGCTGGTGGAACATGAAAAAGCACATCCTGCATGGGCAGGACAGAGCTCATTTCTGTGCAGCTGCATGAAAATAAGTGAAGCAAACTGGAGCACTGGGCAGTGAACCCAGTCTTTCAAGACACTGAGACACAGCTGATTATAGGTGAAAGGGGTTGTCAAGAGAACTGTCCCTCCCCTGCAAAAAGAATGCCTCCCCTAAAAATGGAAGGAAAAAAAAAAGAATTCTTGGACTTTATTTTCCCTTTGTAATTTTGGAGCAGCCAATCTTTCTGGACTGCCTTCAGCTCCATTCTTCCTTCTTCTCAAAAAGCAGGTTTTTCTCTGTGCTAGAGACTGTTCTGGTAGCAGAGCTCTGCCTCTGAAAAAGGTAGCGCAAGGCCTCAAAGGGATGTGCATGCAACACTGATAGCACAGCACTAGCCCCTTCCACAAGCATGGGAGTGCTTTAATAATTTATCCAGGAGAATTGGAAATGGCTGTGAGACTGTTGAAGGCAGAAAGGGACAGAGTGCTGGCTGCAGAGGGACAGCAGTATGAGAAGTCCATCAGTGATGGACTCTCGGCATTGTCTTCAGTCTAGTCCCTCAGACACGCAAAAAAAACCCACTAGAGAAAGAGGATAGTCTCACAGAGCAGAACAAGAAAGAATGTAAAATGGATACAAGCAAATACATGCACAAGCATCTGCAAAAATGGTGGTGAAACCTACCCATGTGCTTCACAGACAGAATCCTGCTCCTCCCTATGGGCTGTATCTCCTTCTGCCCATAGGTAGGAGTTATAGGTGCTGCAGGGAACAGGGATACCACCCTTGGCACAACATATGGGGCAGGGAGTTACAGAAGTAAAGGACTGGCAGACAGCTCTCAGGCTGAAATGTGTTTTGCATGAACAGTTCGTATTGTTCTGTGTAACAGACATCTGTAAACAGATCTGTGAACAGGTACAGGGCTAAAGTTTACCAGAGAGTTTGTTTGCAATGAATAATTCAACCAGTCCTGCTACCCTTAAATTTAGATAATAGTGCTGCAGTCAAAGGCTTTCCAAATTTGGCAGCTAATGCTATTTTGGACTTGTCTCCATTTTTGGCCTGGGGCCTGCACTATTTCACAGGTGACTTTCACCTTGTGTGACAGCATCATTGCAAACTGGTTCTCTTTTTACCTGGCAAATCAGGCACAAATTCTTTTACCAGATTGCTAATACCAAACTTGTAAAGCAGCCGATGTTGTTTTAGAGGAGACCAAAAGCAGAGCTGGAGATGGGGGGATGCTGGCTGCAGCTCGGCATCTGAAACATCTTCCTGGAGTTCAGCAATTTTTCTTCCCAATGCCATTTTGCCACTGGTGATGGTATTCACTCAGGGTCCCCAGAGAGCTTAGTTGGCACCTGCTTCTCAGACTCTGAATCATCTCAAGGTTTCTGCAGGTAGCACCTCCTTTCTCTTTGCCTGTTCTGATGACTGTAGGACACCCTCTGTGCACAACACTATAGGATTCATTCCAGTTCATCTTAACCCCAAAATTGGCAGGCTCAATACAAAAAGGGGTCTTTAGTGAATGCTAAGGAACTCAGAAAACAAAATTGCACAAGATGGAAACAAAAGGACTTCTGAATAAATAGTATGCAAATGTAATCCCAGCATAAACCTTAAGCCCAGATGCATATTTGCCAGTGACTAAGCCTTTCCTGAAGTCCATGTTACCATGGGTTCTGTGTCCACAAGTACACCTTCTCTCCCAGCTGCTGCCCTGTTTTCTGCAGAGCTTGTCACACCCCTAAGGACAGGTCCTGGTGGTGCTTATCCAGCTTCACTGGGGTTTTTGGACAGGACAGAAAGTATCCTTGATGTTCTAGAGCGACATGTTGTTTGCCCTCAGGGGTGATTTCTCCTGATGAGCTCCCACCCACTTGATGGGAGCAAAGGAGATGGTTGGTTTCCATCTGCTTGGTGTTTGTAGCTTTGTTTCAGAAGAACAGTGTCCAGTTTGAGGACCTCCAGAAAAAAAGATGTCAACAAACTGGAGTGATCTGAGCAGTCATTATATGTAAACAGGCTCCAAAAATATAAGTTGGCAGAAAACCACTGTCCTTACTGGTAAGGCAGGAATAGTCCTTGGACAGGGTGGTTTCTGTCATAAATGGTGTATGTGTGATGGAGAGACATGCCTTTCTTCTGAGGCATGACTATGGGAGAGGCAGGGTGTGGGGAAATAATGCTGCTCTCATCTTTTACTCAATGTACTTCTGAGATCTCGACACTGGGGAAGTGTCCTGTCAGGCAGGAAGGGTCTGAATGTGCTCAGAGAGAGGCAGGACTGAGGAAAGAGTCAAGGCAGGATGTGTAACTAAATAGTTTTGCTCAGTGCCTATATCTGGCCCTTTCTTAGGTGTCCAAGATGACTCCAAGTACTTTTCCAAGGCCAACCAACAAAAACTCAGAGGTGAGAAGGATCAATGGCTTCCAAGACATGGAAGTGCTAGTAGCCAATTCTCCAGAAAGATCAGGAGCGTGCGTGTAGCCATAAGCATTACTTGACATATTCAGGCAAATTTCAAGTTTTAGCCTTTCCTGAAACTCAAAAAAAAAAACTTGAGCATTTTTTTCCAAGTTGCTGGTGGTTTGGTTTTTTTTTCCCAGCCCTAAGTTCTTTTTTAAACTTGCTAATGTTCGATACCACAGCTTCTTGATTTGTCTGTGGACTACTGAAACAGAGAATTCTTGCTTTATTAATACATAGAAAGTCTTTTGGTCTCTAGCAAGGAAAATACAAGAAAGTATTGAAGTGATGTTTACCCTACACATTATTTCAATTTTCAGATATTTGCAGTCCCCCATGAGGTAGCAATTTTGTAGAGGCATTGTGTTCTTGCTTGTTTACTTTTTAAGAATCAGCTGAGGATAAGTTTGTGCATTTTGTATTGCTCAAGATATCAAATAACTGGAATGTTGCTGGGGTGATGAGGGTCTCACTTTGAAAAAGGTCATTGTTTATTCAGGTGTCCTTTTTTCCAGCTCTGTCTGGAGCAAAATGCTGGCCAAGTAAATTCAGGCCGTCTTTTGCAGAGAGGCAAGCACAACTATCTGGGGGGAATGAAAAGCGCTGATCTACCTGAGGTCAGTAACCTCCGGGAAATAGATCCCACTGGATGCTTGTGCCATTGTAGGCATTTTCACCATGGCTGTCCATCACTTAAGTCAGCTGCAATAGTTTCTGTTTGTACTCCTGAAAACTGTCTGTTTAAGGATTGTACATACCAGAAAACAACATCTAAGAAAGAATCTTTGAGTTTCAGGGTTGTTGAGAAATTGAGGGCCAGTCCCTTGTCTGTGTTTGTCCAGTACTAAATCTCCTCTTTGGAATTTCTTTTCTTGGTGTTGCCACAAAAGGCTGTAGGACTTTGGATATTTCTGAACACTTTTGAGAGCCTTTTTCTGCTTGAGATCACCTTGCAGTGGCTGACAAGCTGTGCTCATAATTAATTCTGCTTTACATGGCCAGCTCATAGTCAAGTGTTTGCCGCGAGGTGGTCCGTCCTTAGCTTGTCCTCAGAGCAACATAGGAAAGGTCTGAGTTGGGGAACACAGTGAAATCTCCTTGCTCAACAGCTCAGAGCTGAGAGTGGAGAACACTTACTCTTCCAGAGGCAAGTCACTGGTTTTACAGCTTGGACACACTGTCAGCTGCACAGGTGACTCCTTCTCAGGGGTCTCCTGTGCAATCCTGGTGCCTTGTGGTGGACAAAGTCCTGACCAGAGCAGCCCAGCTGTGTCCCACACTCCTATGCTTGCCTGTGGAGTTGATAGCCAGCTCTCACCTCTAGTCACTGTGGGCCTCTGGCACTTGGTCATGTTATCTCAGATTTGGCACTGGGACTTCCTCCCCTGCCCTCTTCCTGGGGAAAGGGTTGAAAACTGCTGTGATGGGCCATCTGGTCTGCCAAGTGTCAAGTGTTTTTGTTTGGAGAAACACAAATATGCTTGATCTCTGTACTTCCAGCCCACCTTTTCTGCTCTCAGGAGCCAGCAGCAACAGGGAATCTCTCTCCTCTCCTTGGAGGAGAATTCCCACTACTGGTAGACTCAGCCTTGATTTCTGTTTTTGGAGGAGAAGTTTCAGAGGTGTTTTCTGCTGCAGCAAACTGAAAGTTCTCTCCTTCCTGCAGACTTCTGACCTTCCCAGGAGCAATGTTTGACCCAGGCAGATCTGACTGACTGACAGAGTACAGATCGGTACAGGACAATTGAACAAACTATCTCACAGCATCATGGGCTAAAAAACTACCCAGACCTGATGTCCCTCTGCTGCTGGAGGGAGAAGGGAAGGGGCGCTCAGCACAAGTGACTGTGCTGCATGCTTTTCTCATCTCTTGGTTGGTTGTGTAAGTATCAGTTCATCGGAGGCAGTGCTTCTGCAGAAGCAGTGACTGTGGGTTTTTTTCCTCATTAACTTTGCAAAAGCTGGCCCTGTTCCCATGTTTGCATACTTCTGTCAGTCTCCTAAAGTGTACGTAAGCCAAACACAGAGGGACTCAATTAAACACAGACTGCTGGCTTTTGCTCTTTTGCACAGCAAAGATGTTTTTTGAAGGAAATGTAGTATGCTTATTTTAAAACATATTTTAAAAAAGCAAATATGTCAGACTTCAGCTAGCTTGGTACTAGTCTACATAGCAACTCTGGGGACCGAATAATTAAAAAGCATTTGTCTCCTTTGGCAGGCACTAGCTGAGAAAGCAACAGAAATGAAGGGGGAGTTTTGCAGCCATTTTTACCACTCCCGAGGTGACTGGCTTTCTGCATTCCAGTTTTACAGTCTTTCATTGTACACAATTCAAACAAACTGTTTTGGATAGCAACAGTTCATATGGCTTTCACTAAGGGAGTTTGAACTCAGAAATATCCTGTTTTCAAAGAGGATTTAGAAACACAGGGGCAGGGGAGCAAGAAGTGACACAAGGTTTGATTCCCTATATGGAAGATGGTGAGATTCTCACTCCAGCACAGGCTCATTAAATGACTTCATGGGGAAAATGCCAAATCTCAAAATGTTGCCAACAGGCTTAAAACCTGGTGATCATCACCAAAATGTCCACCATAGCCTTAGTCTCTTATGAATGCCTTCACTTTGCAGCATTCCTCTGTGGTCATGTTCAGGTCCTTCAGCGTGGGCTGGGCTGGGAGCCTGTCACACATCTCTTGCTGCAAGAGCTAACCCAGAGAAGCAGTGCTGGGCCTTAGAGCTTCGCAGGACTGATCTTTCCCAGTCAAACTGCTCCTCAGTGGTCTTGGGGCGTTGTCCAGGCTTCCCTCTTCTGTGTCTCCTATCTGACCTTCATTCTGTCTGCATTCAACCATTTGTTTAAAGGCTGCTGGGAGCTGCACTGGTGCTTTCTGCCCAACCCTTGATTCACCTGCCACAAGTCATGGCAGGCAGCTGAAGACCCAGGCGACTGGAAAAGGGGAACATTGCACCCATCTTAGAAAAGGGTAGAAAGGAAGCCCTGGGAACAACTGACTTGCCAGCCTCACCTCTGTGCCTGGGAAGAGCATGGAACAGATCCTCCACACCAAGGCCCAGCACTGCATGTCTTGTCTGTCTTTGCAGGCTGCCATCTCAGCCTTACAAACTCACTGAAGAGAGATGCCATTTCTTCCTTGCCTCTTGGGAAACCTCCCTTGCCTTTCCAGGCTTCTCTTATCTCTGGTTCTTGGCACTGATCGCTGCCTGACTTCTTGGGATCAGTTCTCATAGTGGAGGTCTGTGAATCTGTGTTGGTTACTTCCATGCAAGACAGTGGTTTCAGTGCTTTAACAGCATCACTGATTTGGCACTGCTGGAGGCAGGAGAACGATGGGACGGCTGGCTCATGCACTGTCTGTCTGCAATGGGCTCTGTCCATTTTATCTCAGAGGGAGGAATACTGACACATGTTCTTGTTACCCTGTACCATGGAGGCAGTGAGAAGGAGGGCTGTTTTCTCCCCATCTCCCTCTGGGGGATTCGCACTGAGCGGGTGGACAGGTATCCTATGAGTCCACAGCTGTCTCTGGTGTGAGGGTTAACTGAGGAAAGGAAACTTGCAGCAGCTGGGGAAAATATGACTGCTGTCACCAGGGGAAAGGTTTAGAGCCAAGAGGCAATAATAACCCTGCCCTTGGTAAGAAGGAGCAGGCTCAGAGCCTGGCAGGGAGCCTTTCCAGACAGCAGGGCCTGAGTGCCAATGGGATTTTAAGGACCCCAAGGCATGAGTCCAGCTTTGAAGTCCAGGGTTTGCTCTGCCAACACTATGAGTCAAGGAAGCCTCAGACTCCAATGCAGTACCCACAGAAATATTTTTTCCATGCTAATCCTTCTTTTTGGTTAAAAAACTCCCTGAAGAGTGAATGCAAGGCCTAAGTTGAGTGCCTGGGTTTGATTCAGCAGGGAGAAAGCCATAGCTGTGCCATAGGCAGACACTGCTCCCTGCAAGCCTTCAGGCCTCTCTCATGGTGAATTCAAACACCCTTGTAGGGAGGGGTTTGCTTGCGCCACAAAAACTGCAGTGTTTTTATTCTTTCCTCACCCCAAACTAGGATGAAGGGTCAAAGAGAATGTGAATTAAGGCTCAGGGGATACTTTGGGTTGGATTTCTCCACGTTTCGTCATACAGTTTTAAAACTCTTGCTGTTTGGCCAGTTAAATATCTTAGTTTTCCTCTTAACCAAGCCATTTCTTGGCCCAGACCTTTCTCATGAAAACCCTGGTCCTAAGGGACTTAGCATTAGTTCATGGGGAGAATTTTTGCCTCCAAAAAGGCAAAAACTGGCCCCAGCAAAACCACAGCTGATTCTGCTACCCTGTGTTTAGATGGCTATTCATGGCCAGCTAAGGAAAGGCTCCTTAACCCACCCTACAAGCAACTTTGGGGAAACTTTATGTCTCTCATTGGGTGTTTCCCATGGGCCTTCTGACTTAGAGTTGCATATGCTTTACTAAATTCATTTTGGTGCAACAGGGTTTGGCTCAGCTAAGCCACAGGGTTACTTTGCAGTTCTCTGACAGCTGGTGTGACTGAGAGCTGCTGGCTGGCTCCTGGTCAGGGTGTGACACACATTTTTCTCCTCCTTTCCTCGGGGGAATCTGATGGACAGTGCTGCTTGCTGGTTGGGTGAAAAATGTGCAGCTTGCCTCATCTTGAGGCATCCTTGTCTGTGGTTGCAGCTGTGTCTTGCACAGAGGAGGGACCTCTCACTGATTCCTCACTCTACTGTGGAGCACTGTGGTGGAGTAGGATAGCCTTGGTGAGCCTGGGGAACTCTGCTGTCCTTCCTCAGAATTGTGAAGGCATATAGGGGAAACAGAAGAGAGCTCTCACTGCCATTTCCTTCAGTCTTACTCTCCTGTAATTCCCTTCCAAGGTGCTGAGGCATGTCTACCTGCCTTCCTGGCCTTGGGTCTCCTCTAGGTCCCTCCCTCCTCCACCAGCCCACAAGAACACCCTCTCACCAACCCACCACTGCTCTCCTGGTGATTGTGTATTGGAAGTGGCAGGAGGGGAGAGCAAAGCCACTAAAGAGAATCCTTTCCTTATCAGCCTTCTCCAGCCTCTCCTAGGCTGCCCTTTCTGTCCTTCAGCATGACTGCACGTCCCTCCCAGATCACTGGCCTCTTTCCATCTCTGCTCTATAAAGAAGTAGTTGTTTAGCTGGGCCCCAAAATGTTTAGCTGGGCCCAGGCCCCTGCACAGGGCATTATGTCTCAGCAGGGTGAATATGTGGATGGAGAAACCCCTGAGGCTGTCCCCACTACAAGAAGCTGTCCTGGAAGATGGTTTCCACATGGGCCATCCCTGGGAGCTACCCCATGGAAAGCAAGAGGCTGTTTGTCTAGGTAGGTGTGTTTGGTCTTGTAGGCAGTCTGGCCACAGGCAGATATGCCCTGTTCTTGTTTAACTGTGCCATATTCTGCTCTTTAACTGCATGCCAAACACTTCTTCAAGTAAATGAAACTAGAGTAGCATCTTCCTCCCTTTCCTGGTCATGCTGAAACCTGGGAAGAAGGATAGTTTGCAAATACCATGAAATAATTTAACTTTCTAGTAATACAGTGAAAGTAAGAAATCTGTTTTCACTGCTGTAAAGTGGGAGCCAGCATAGTGCTAGCAGTAAAGGGAGATGCTTGAACTCCATGGGGGAATGATTTGTGAGGAGTGGTTTAATATCACCAGAGACATGTGAGGTGCTGGATAGCAGACTGGATCCCACGGAAAGAAAGCTGTGGTCTGTGTGCAAAAGTGAGGATTGTAAAGGTAAGTTTGACATCTCCGTGGCAGGCGAGTGCACTCAATTGGAATAACTTTTTAGGATTTTGAGCTTGGCATGAAATAATAACCCAAGTTGCTCTGGAAAAATTAGGAAGGTGGCCAGAAAACAGGGAAAGGAAAATTCTTGAGGTGCCACAAATACATGCAGTATATTCTGGGGGAAAAGCACCTGGATCTGCAGTCCTGAGGATAGAGGGACTTCCCCGACAGTTATCAGATACAGAGGTCAGGCAGGCAGGCTGCCAGCCAACAACATCACACAGCAGCAGGATATTCAGTGTAAAGATTGAGTAGGTGCAGGTCCACGGGAGTGAGGGTTAGGTTTGCCTCTCCATTAAGGCATTTTGAGTTGCACATCCCACATGATGGCCTCACCACGCAGCCCTGTGACATGTGGCCTGCAGGTTATGTCCTGCCTGTTATTAATAACCCCGTCCTGATGTCTCTCCATGATACTCTTGCAAACAATTTTTTCTCCTTCTTCAAGCCAATTACTGGGTGAGAAGCCAGGCCCTTGAGCAGCATGGCTGTCACGTTTGTCACGTCAGGACATGGTTTGCTGCTCAGCCTGGATGGCAGCAGGAGCACCCAGATGCTTGGGTACTACTTAGCTGCAGACATTTTGGGAGCAACCTAGGGCATGGCTTGCCCTGATAGAAGTGAGGAGGGTATGATGTGGTCCTTTAGCAGCAGTGGGTTTCCAGAGAGAAACCAAGGCAGGGAGATGCAACCAGGAGTGGAATGGAAGAGTTGAAATGGGGAATTCTATCAGGGAGATTGCCACGGGGGTGCAGAGCAGGGAGGAATAGTAGTGTGAATGAGTGGCTGGGGAAAGGCAGAGACAACCTCAGTTACTGTCTGGCCAAGAGAGGATTTGTCTTTACCTTGCAAACATGTCCCTGCCCGAGTGTCCTTTAAACATTCAATTTCTTTTTAGGTGTGTGCATTTTCAGTGCAAACTACACCAATACAAAAGAGAACTGCTATCTCTCTCTACCTCCCCTCCAGCTTGTTCCCTTCCAACAGACAGGTAGCCATGACCTTCTTCCCCTTGTTCATCTTTTCATGGAAAGGCAGTAAGCCACATCATGCTTGACCATTTAAAAGTATAACTAAGGCTAAGGTATGTGGGGAATTAGAACATCTAGGTCAGGCAAAAGATATCAAACCTGGCCTTGGAAGTAAATTTTTCCAGGCTCCCAATGATAAGGCATTGGGTGGAACTCTGTTAATAATTCACGCTGTAGACATTAAATAGTGGTATCAGGTTACATTAGAAAGTCTGGTGCTGACGGCTTTTTGTTGCTAAACTGATGGACTTTGGCTCCAGTGCAAACTAAGTATTGCCTTGTCAAATGCCTTGGAACAGAAATGGTTGTAGCTGTCCTTTCTTCCTGCCCTACCAATTTGCCAAAACCCCATGGTTGTCTTGGCAGAGAGAGGCTCCATCTCTGCCGGTTGCATTTTTTGGCTGCTAATCAGGATGAGCTGCATCAGAACCTGTGCTGGGCTCTGAAACTCAAGCTTAGAATTTCTTTTTTACCCCTTGCTTGTAATAAAGTTTCTCTGGTCCAGCCAAGCCATGTTCTACCAATGGTGACCTTGTGGCTAGACACTGTGGTTTGCACGTGCATAGATTATATAGGTAATTAAAAAGACACCAGGATAAAACACCTGCTCCCTTTGCTGGGCTGGTTCTTCCTGGGCTCAGAGGAGTAACAGGCAATAAACCCCTATGAGAGCCACTAACCTCAGCAGATCTGGCTTAGATCTCACACAGAGAACAAATTTAAAAGGTAAGCAAATAGTTTCACAAAGTCATTTGTTAGAGCAGAGCTTTAACATTAAACTGCTTTAGCTTTAAACTGGTAGAAAAGGGAATAGAAAGAGAAGGGAAGGGGAGGCTATGGAATAAAGATAAACTTATTTCAGATTATTTGCATAGCTTTGAAGGGTAAACAATAGATAAAATTAATGTTGACATTGCAGAAAATAGCACAGTTAACTTGCATTGGGTGGGTCAGAGGTTGTACTGCTGCATGATGGTATTGGGACGAGGCAGGCACTCAGTATTCCTGGTTCAGGTTACACATCAGCATGAGGTCAGCAAGTCTCCGATGAGAAGGCAGGAAGACTAAAGTGGCTCATCTCCAAAACATTTTGTCCTGGGTGAATTTCTGTCCTCAAAGAGAGTGCCACTCAAAATTATGCTTTAATCTCATTCGTTTTGGTCTTAGGTGTTAAGGAAAGTTCCCAGTCTGACCATTCAGGAGATTCTCTGGCAGCCACACTCCCAAGGCCTGACTGCTGGGACAGAACTCCCTTCAGGGCAGGCAGCTCCTCTGATCCACCAGGTGCCCTACTTGACCCCCCACCCACCCCGCTCACACACAGCCAAACCAGGTTTCCTTACTAGTTTGACCCCAGGTTTCCCATAGCAGATATCTCCTTCCATAAAGCTATTTACTTGTGGCACAGTAACACAGAAACACCTGGAGCTGGTGAGGAGCTCCAACAAAGGAACACCTGGGCTTTTATACCCTCACAATCTACCTGTGTTCAAGTCTCGATCTTCCTCCTGAGTCCCTGCTCCTGGACCCCTCTCTGTGTCCATCCATCTCGCTGGCATCACCCCTCTTCATCTCCTTTGTTATTAAAAAGGTCAGCAATTCCCGGCTCCAGCTGTGTCTCTCAAATATCCATTCATCTGGCTGGCACCACCCATCTTTGTGCCCTTTGTTATCCCAAAGGTTGGCAGTTCATGGCCTCTTGTCTCACTGGGCTCCCACCCAGAGCTCAATCTCAATCTGCAGCTTGCAAACTGAGCTACCTGGACAAGATGTATTGGGTTCAAAACCAGAGGTATCAACTTGCTTCCTCAGACACCCTCCTTCAGCACACAGGTCAGCCAAGATCTGGTGTGTGCGTGTTTGCCTCTGGCTTGGTAATCCCTGATGGGCTGCCAGCATCTCTGCCCCTGCCTGCCAGATGCTGAGTGGGCAGTGCAAGAGAAGATACAGGAATGATCTGTGAAGGTGGCAAAGGAAGATGCCCACCACAGGACCATGCTTAGTGGTTGTCTCCAACACACCAGCATTTGGAGGGGACGCCACAAGCAGGGACAGCCTTGGGTCGCATTTGCCATGTGGACTGTTGATATCTCCACTCCAGTCCTTCATGCTGTGCATCTTTCCCTTGACTCTTCCTCCCTTGTTTTTCACAGAGTGGATGCTGAGGCTGTTTTCCAGCATTCCAAGAGAGGAGTAATAGTTTCCATGTAGGCCACCATGCCCTGAGTACGTGCTTAATGCTGGTTTAGTATATCTATTTCTTCTGGGAACGCTCTAGGCTGGCTGCACAGAACATGCTAAGAAAGTGATTCCAGGAGAATCAGTCATCACTAGAGAAGATACTCACAGAACTACATCTTGGCAAGCTAAGTGAAGCAGGAAGGGCTGCCTGGCAGGTTGGCCATGCAGTGCTAAGAGAGCTGCAGTCGGGCCAACTCAACAACTCAAGGGACCAGGAGTGGTCAAACAATGGAGCTTTTGCTAACTCTGTGGTGTGGCACTTGTGGCACCAAGTTGGGAGAGCTCTGGGAGCCACAATGGAGAGAACAGAAACGGTCCCAAATCTGCTGAATAGGGAAATGCCATCCCAACCGTTGAGAAAAGAAATTGGAAGTCCTTTCAAAGTAACACAATGCCAGAGAAAGCTGGTCCAGAAAGGTCCCAGAGATCTAATTATAGTCTGCAATCAATGCTGCTCTTATCCATGCTGCTAATGAACATACATGAAGTGAGCAGTTTTGCTGCTCCAGGGCTTCTTGCAGTAGAAATAGCAGCTTTGTAATAACTAGCTGCCTTGCCTGATTAGGGCTCACTTTGACTTCTCCCAGATTCCCAGCCATTGGTGCATGCCCTTTGGAAATGTGGGTGCTGTAGCCAAGGTTGTTCAGGGGTGGGGTAACCAGGTCAAAGCATTGGGGAGGCTCTGGCACAAGCACATGTGGCTGCATTAATGGCACACGGCAAGCTGGATGATGAGGGACAGGCCTCCCAAGAGGTGCAAAATGCCACTTTTCAGAATGTGAAAGAACCCCAGATTACCAGAAACTAATTGCACAGTGAAAAAAACCCTCTCAGGTGCCAGGTTATGTCCAACAGCTTCCTCATGGAAAAAAAAAAGTAATGATCACCCTGCTTCTTCAGGGAATGAAGCACAGAGAACAGAGGCCAGCACCTCTGTGTTATCAGATCAGCTGTTGAAGCATGGAAGGCTGTGCCAGGCAACCTCCTCTCCTTTGCATGCTCAACAGAAAATAGATCCTGTACCTATGGCTTTGGTCCACACAACACCTGCCAAGTGGAAGGAGAGGCTGCTGTTGCTGCTGTGGAGGAGTTGTGTTCATGCACAGATGGGAGAGACCAGAGGCAGTTCTCAGGCATGTGGTTTTTTTATGGCATTAATTTTTTCCCTGAACAAACAAAACAAGCTCTGTCTCGGCCTTGAAGGATTTGCAGCCTTCCACTAGGAAGTGCAGAAAAATAGGCACTGGCTGCAGTGAAAATAATGACCAGAGCTGAGAGAGTCCCTGGAACCAGAAGAGGACGGACTGCTCTGCTGGGGTCTGACCTGGGAGCCAACCTTGAAGTCACTCTAGCTTTGTCAAGCATACTCCTTTCAAAAAACATCCTAGAAGCATATGGTCTCAATTTTAGCATGGTTGGTGACATTTTTTTCCCTGCATTGCCTGAAGAAAGCTATTTGGATGATTCACCCCCACAATACAAAAGCTGCACCGGCTTGGAGTGGTCTGGTTCCCTGGGGCTCTATTTACAGCTTGGTCTGCTGGGCTGCAGAGCTGCTCCATTCCAAGTGGAGAAGAGATCATTCTTTCCAATCGATGGAAAAGTTTGAGTTGTGGAAATGTCTCCAGGATTCAAAATTTTCTTTTCTCAGGGTCTGTACTGCAGCTGGGAACCCACCTTGGTGATTGCTCACCCATTCCTCTTGCTGGGTCACTTGCACCTTGGAAAAATTTGGCTACTGATTCAAGCTCAGATGAGTTTGACGATTCTAGTTGTTCTCAGTGCTCCTTTGGTACAAGATGCTATAAATTGCATCTGATATCTTCCTGTAAGACCATATCCAAATTTCTTCCTTCTTTGCTAAGGAAACAAAGGCAACCCACCACTGGAATTTGGAAAGGAGGAAGCAGCCAAGCACAAACACAACCAGCAGAGCTGAAAATAGAGCTCCAGGTTAGCTCATGACTTCCTGTATATTTCAGAAGAAAAGAGCCTTTGCTTTTGTTTGGCTGGAGGTAGAGTTGATAGGACCCTTACTTAGACCAAGTTGTACAGAACAGGCTCATGAGTCTCTCTGCTTGTGGCTGATTCTAGGAGGGTATTCCCTCAAGCAGGCACATTGAGTGTAAGAAATGCAGATTCCTTGAGGCTGGAGCTGTGAGATCCTGACAGATGGGAGCTTTTTCCAGACTCTGCCGGATCTCTCATTTTGTTTGGATAGCTGAGCTGCAGCCGTCTTTCTCCTTTGCTCTT
This sequence comes from Pardalotus punctatus, assembly GCA_013400915.1. Taxonomy (NCBI): domain Eukaryota; kingdom Metazoa; phylum Chordata; class Aves; order Passeriformes; family Pardalotidae; genus Pardalotus; species Pardalotus punctatus. The sequence continues at coordinate 66,284 of VZTX01005534.1, forward strand.
CCTACCTATTATGAGGAAGATGCTTGTCATCACTGAGGGGCTTTGCTGTAGGAAGCTGGCTGATTGCAAGAAGAGATGAAAAACTGCATGTACTGTGCTAGAATGCCATCATGACTCCACTCAACAGTGACCACTGAGACTCAGAAGACCCAGGGGATTGGTCAGGAGTGGCCTGCAGCCAATTCCCAGCCCCATGAAAAGCATGGCTCAAATTCACAGGTGGCTTAGAGGTGTTCAAAGGAGCTGCACCTTCTGCGATGTGGCCATGCAGCTGCACAGTCTGGCTATCTGAGCAGTGCTTTAATGCTGAGCGTGATCTTAGGTGTATAAAGACAGAAGAAACCTGAGAGCCTCTGCTGGCTCAGCTTGGCATGATGTGCAAGCATACTGCACTCTTTCATCCCAGACATTCATCTGTGATGCAGGATTTTCCCAAGCTGTTGCCAGCTGCAGTTTTGATGGATTTAGCCCTTCCAGCATGCAGAAGGCAAGAGCAGTGAGTGTTTCTGATGCGAGGTTGTGTAACTCAGCACGAGGGGCTTGTTGCAGGCCCTACAGTGCAAGACCATATTCTCCACTCCAGGAGAGGCCCACAGCCTGGGTCATTCACCTGTGGATGTCTACCAGACCAGGCATTATTTCTGAGTGTTTGCTGTAACTTGCCTTGCTGCTGCATTGCTGTCCTGTAGGATATATCTCAGAAAGCAAGATGAACCAAGTGAGGTGCTTTCAGCATGAGCTGTAATTGTCATATGGTCCTCCTGGTCCAGCAGCAGCAGCAGCCAGAACTGGCAAAACAATGTCCTGCTTCCCCATCTAGTCACCTAAACACCAAGTGTGGACTTTTCCCAGCACAGCTGAGTTGTTCCATGTTGTCAGTGAGCCAGGGAAGGCTGATGCAAGCTCCTGGTCCCCTCACGTGTTCCACAGGTATTATTGCGGCCAAGAGAAGGCCCTCAAAGATCTGTCCTTGTTAGCACATATTGCTCTGATTTCAGAGGGAGATAACTACTTTCCTTCCCAGCTTCTCCAAAGTGATCCTGAGTTGCTACCTGGAGCCATCTCACATGGTGCCAAGCCCCAAAGACAGCTTTGGGTTCCAAGGGTCCTAAGCAGCCTGAGGCTGCTGTGGGTTTCCCAGGCGAGTGAGCTACCAAGTCCTGTGTGCAGCACCTGTATTTGGTGAACTGAGTGGTTAAATATTAAATCCAGACTGATGCAGATAAGTATGACATAAGTTTTTTGTATTGAACTGTTAATAAATACTCAATTTCAGACCAAACCAGGATACCTCTTAGCAGAAATAACACTCACAAGACAGCTTGACTGAAAAAAGAGCCATGTTTCCTTGCAGTAACACCAAAAATAAAAAAAGGAAAAATTACTAAAATGCTCAGTCATCCTGCTATTAACCCCCAGTGAGTGCATCCCTGCTGGCTTTATGGCTCACTGTTTACCAGCACTGGGCTGTTATTGCAGGGCATTTAGAAGCATTGAAAGATTTGTGTGTGGATTCATTGGCTGTCTAAGAAATCTTGTTGACCACCAACTTAAAAGTTAGTGTGTGTCTGCTATGATCGCTTGCATGGCTATAAAGTATTCAAGTGATAATTGTTCTGGTCTCTGAAGTGAAGTTCTTCTCCTGCTGAAGCCACTGCAGAGAAGTGGAGGGTTTGGTAGATTTATCTGGTTTTAGTTTGCCTCCTATTGTGACTTGATCTGCTCAGAGACAGCTTCTTGGAGAAAGTAAAGCTGGACTGTGACAGTCCTCAGCCCAAGAGGGAGACCTGTTCCAACATTTCCTACCAAGTGACCAAGTGTGCTGTTGAGTGAAGGGTGCAAGGTGCCACATCACCTATAGCTACCCTGAACCTCGGCCTGCAACACCACCAAGGACACATTCTGCCAAGCTCACAGATGAAGAAACACTGCATTTTTGATGGCCACTCAGATGCCAATAAATCGCAGCAAGCAGGGAAATGCAGGAGAATCAACACCTGCCAGGTGTCCAAGGGAGCACCGTGTGAAAGGGGAATAGTCATAAAACCCTCAGTGGACTGGAGAGGGCTATTATATTTCTTTCTATAAAAGTGACTGTCTCCATAGCACTGGAGTGTCACCACACAAGCACTAAGGAATTATGCTCCTGCTGATAATGCTCCAGTTTTTTTCTGGCAGGGGTCATAATGATGGAAAGCAGATGCAGGAGATCATGAGTTCCCTATTGCTAAATATTGAGTGTGGGGAGGGAAACTGGAGTCTGTTTTGCTCAGATTGGAAGGTGGCCTGTAGGTCAATTTAGGCCTTCAGCTCTTGACAGTGGGGTTTTCCAGCAACTGTATTGGGAATATGGCTCTACCCTTTACTGCAGGATGGCTTGGGGGATGGCAAGTACCTTGCTGTATGCATATAGCAGCTGCTCCCTCCCCCCCCAACTACATCTACATTAGGACTTACCAGCCCTGAAATATTTTTGTCCTCTGGCTGCTTACCTTGTACCCTCACACCCACACATCCTGAATCTGGCCAGGAGCTGGAAGAAACCAGGCAAAGCTACAACAGTGTGCAGAGTTCTTTGATTACTGAGGACTGTGTCTTTTCCCCTAGGAGAGCAGTGCAGCCCTGGGACAGGACACAAAGATGTGGTGGTATCTCCACCATTGGATGAGGCCTTGAGTGACCTCAGTTAGCTGTGAGAGTGGTTTTGCTTAGAGCAGACATTTTAGGGACCTCCTCAGCTTGAGCCTGTCAAGGATTCATTAGGTAGAAGACATCACCGTGGTCTCAACAAGACTCCCACACCAGAAATAGCTGGAAGCTATAAAAGCATTCATGAATGTTTCACCCTTTTCTTATGCCTTTTAAATATATTTCTCCTGAGTTATGGAGTTTGAGCCTTCCCTCCTCTTGAGACTGCATAGCAGCATCAGAGCAAAGAAGAGATCTGTAACTAATGCATTGGCTGGAAGGGCTTGCCCATGTCCCATTCCAGGAGCCAAAGTACTTAAACTGGTGACTGCTCTGACTTATCTGTACTAAAGGAACACGCCAGCTGTAATTATTTTTCCACAAAGACACCTTTTTTCTTTCTTTAAGCCTTGTGTAAATGTCAATAACCAGTCTTTGAAAACAGCTAACTCTTTGGCAGGATACCTCTCCAAGGGGGAGGATGAAGACAGGCTAGGCAGCTTTTCTGGCTGCAGCATAACAGAACTTCACTGGACCAGAGAAGCTGGTTTGAAGCTTAGTTCCATTAAAAAAAAACCCCAAAAAACAAAACCGAAGGACATAAATATGGTTTATTGCAACAGTTTAGAGCCAGCTGAACTGCCCAGTAGGAGCAAGTCTGTGGAAACACCAGGGGAGTTTGGGAGCGTCACAACCCGGCCCTATGCTGCTGGCTTTTTAGCAAAGCTCTGTGCTGTTCCCAGGCGTACAGGGTGCTCTTGGTGCTGCTGAGAGCTGTGTCCTCAGCACAGCCTCCTCCCATTTACACAAAAGTGTCCTTCCTGCCCCCTGTACCCACACAGAAGCTTGTGGAAGACATTGTGAAATCAAGCTGATGCTCGAGTCTGGTGATGGTTAACGGTGGCAGTGCTGGAAACAGCGTCATGGTGTGTAACAGAGAAAAGTACCCTTACAAGAGAGACACTACAGAGCAAAGGGGAACTCCCTGGTACATGTTGAAATGTAAGCCGCTTTTATCCCTTGCCTTGCGGTCAAGAGACTTCCCCTCAAAGACCCAATCTCTTAGAGCGGCTCATTTGCTGATTCTATTCTTTGTGGGGAGGAAACTCAAGAAGAAATGTTGACAGCTGTTGTGAAATGGCACACTCTAGTTTCCTCCCCTCTTATGCTGCCCTCCATTAGCAAGACAGACACATCTTCCACAGGTCACTCTCCACTGCAAGTGCTGGTAAGAGCTACATTTAAAACCAAATTAAAATTTGGTCCAGCAGCAAAATACTATCTGGACATATTTACACTCCCATGACTTGGAAGAGACATGTTTCTTACCCTCTGCATATTATCCCATTCTGGGCAGTTTTTCCCAAGAGCATCCCCCCATGGGTCCCCCTGGCAAACATCTGAAGCAAGAATGTGGCATGCTCATACATTTTTGACCCTGTTCTGCCAGGATGCAGGTGCAGATAGCCTACATCCTGCCTTTGTCACTGTGTCCAGGACCTGCAACCCAGGGTGCTCCAGAGGAGGCTGCTGTGATGACAGTGGTTCAGCAGAGCTGCTCCTGTGTAGGAGAGCATCCCAAGCCAATGGGAGATTGACAAAGGGAGTTGGATGTGGAGCATTGCCCTCTTCTCCTTTACCAAACCATCCCTGGAACACAAACTTTGGAAACTTGAACCTCCGAGCACATCCAAGATGACCATGACACGACAGCTAGTTATCTCTACCCAGAGGAGGCACTGAAAACCCTAAGGATACAGAGGCTTGGGAACTTCAGGGAAAAGTGGCTGGGGGAGGGGGTAGAATGGCAGGAGCATTCTAAGAAATCTTTGTATATTAACCAGCAAGTACACAATCACAGCTGCCACCAAGTGTTGCCGGTCTCGTGGGCTGGACCAGCTGACCACCAGGGCCGATCGGCAGCTCGTCAGCGGATTCTGCGAGTGTCCCTGAGCGCCAGGTTCACTGCAGTCAGGGACAGTCTCCCCCAGCCGCGAGCTGCGATTCCCTATGACGGCAGCCACGCTGTCCCCAAAAGCCGGAGTGCTGCAAAGAGAGTGTTCCCTCGCCTGGACCCCCCCAATCAGACACGCGGTCACACGGTGGTCAGCTGCTTGGGGTCAAGGGCGAGAGACCCCGGACTCAGTCGGCACCAGGCTTTATTCTGAGGGTCACAACCAATCCCGGAACAGCACGGGGGAGGAACCAGGGAGGGACAAGGGACAGGGGCCAATGGGGAAGGAGGAAGGGAGGAGAGAGGGAGATACGAAAATACCATTATGAACTGAGGGACAGGGGGAGCTCGACCCCTCTCTGGGGCAAGCTACCTTTGACTCTACCCCAGGGGGTTTTATTCTCTAGGTCTCCACCAATTCCTCAGGGGGGAAGAAACTCTCTGGGCTTGAACCACCGCTACAACCAAGGGCTTTATAAATGTATCAGTTGCAATGTCTACATCCTCTAACGTACAACACATGGGCATTAGGTGAGAAACCTCAGAGCTGAGCTCTCTTGGCCCTTCTAATGCTTGCACCATCTCCTCAGCTGCCCTAGCCAGCTTGGACTTCCCTTATATCCTAAACTGAAACTGTCCTTACATGGGGTTTTGAGCCACAACGCTGTTACAGGAAATGTCTGGCTGCAGTTTTCTCATTCATGAGATTGGGCCAGCATTCAGACACCAAAACAGCCCTGGCCTTGCAAGACACCTCAATCACCTGAGGCAGGGGCACAAATAATTTTTAAAAATATTTTTTTTTCCACTGCAGCCAGAAAAACTATCTAATTACTTTTGAAAAGAGACCTGTGTTGTATGTTTGATTTAAGAACCACAGTGGTAAAAAAACTGAAGCATTTTTAATAGTGCTAAACAACAGTTGTTTAGATGTGGAGGTGACAAAGAATTTGTGGAGAAAAGGGAGTGGCAAATAGTTGCCAAGAAGGTGAAGCCCTTTGCCTCATGCTGCTCTCAGGTAGGGAGTTACATGCAGGGCTTGTGTCTTTACCCACTGCATGAGAAAAATCGCACACACATTACTTTCCCCCCGCCCCCAGGACACTCTTCATCCTTTCTATTTTCCCTGGTCCTTTTTCCAGGACCCAAGTGCTCTCAGCTGCTTTTGGACAGATCTGCCACCATTGCAAGAATCCCACCACAAAGACAGTGCCAGCAAGGGCTCTGGACACAAAGAGCAAACAGCAGCAGGTGACAGCCAGCCAAGGCAGACTCCCCTGAGCCACAGGAGACTAAATGATCACAGACAGAAACACCATGCAATAGCCCTTTCAAAGGTGCACAAAGGTCCTATATTTCTCTGTCAAGAGGAGAAGCTTCACCCTACTGTGCCAGCATGCTTGGTTTTGTGATGCAAATACTAGGGGAGGGAACCAAGAAAAGAAAAGCTTTACCTTACTCAGCTGCTACAGAAAGCAACACACCCTGGAAAGAGAGCTCATTTTATGACAGCAGCAGACTTGGAAGGAGCCACAACCAGAAGGTGCTCAGTTTATATCTTTATATCAGTTATATCTATATCAGTTATATCTCTGTATAGAGCAAAGGCCAAGCTCACTCTCTGCAAGGTTTTGCAGTACGATGGGAAGCAGCACCGACAGAGCTGCTCAAACTAGCACACACCAAGACAAACACATCTTCCTCCCCTTCCCCCACAGCTTTCCACCTTTCCTTATCTGTAAGTGACAAAACCCACCCACCTCAGTAGCTGACTGTTTGAAATACAACACCTTCAGGGCATCACCGAGGCTCAATCTTTGTGGTCAAAGCCGGCTCAAATCCTGAAACTAGCCCTGGCTAGCATTTACACCAGCTGTTCCCTTTCTGCAAAGGGGCATGTTTCCTGCTAGTGTTTCTTATTGCAGTGACACAACAGGGACAATTAGTTTGATGTAAAGAAGGGCCTAACTTTCATTTAATCCTGGTACTAGAAAAGAGCCTGCCCCTGCTTCTGCAACACCTCTCCCAGCATCCATCACACCTCAGTTCACAGAGAGAAAGCACTGATCCCGGATCAAGCTGGAGTGGGGGAAGGGGAGAAGGGGGAGAACGGAGACTGACTCAAAAGCAGAAAAACCCGAAAAGGCTGTTCCTAGCACTGCAAGCAGGGGAAGAGTGAAGAGTAGTTCCGGAACACAGTGATTAGTGAGGGAACCTAAGAGCACAGAGAAAAGGGCCCGGGCTCCTCCCATCCCAGGGCTGCAGAGGCAATGGAAGCATTTGTGTTGGCAGGAAGGCAGCAGGAATAAGCAGCTCTTTCCTGTTTCAGGCAGCAGAATTCAATGGGGATGTGTGCTCCTCCCTGCCAATGGCCACTTTCAGGAAGCTGGCCCCAGGTCCAAATCACCTCCCCAGCCCCATGGGTACTTAAATACCATGACAGCAAGATACACAGCCAAGATTTTATTCCACCTTTATTTTAACAATCAGATAAAAACAGAACCATATTTTTAAAAGAGTCATTACATGGCAATTATAAAGTGCATTTTCCACTTGAATGTTGTATATAAAAATATCTTTTAAAAACAAACATGCAAAACATCCTACAAGGCACTTCCAGGCATAGAGCAAGGAGAGCAACCACCTCACTTCTATGTTCACATTGGCAATGGAAAAAGGGAAAGGGGGAAAGGCCACAAGTAGTATTTTTAAACCACTATTGGTCAAATAGTCAGTTCCCAACCTAGCTTTTACTTATGGCATTGCTCTTCTAGTTTATATTCCGTGATCCTCCCTAAGCACACCCAATGCACAGGCTGAAAACAAGGAGATACCATCATCCACAACACCCCAGACCTACATGCCTTGTTTTAGCTCACAAACAGCTCTCCAGAGGCACAAGAAGGTGCCAGGAGAACATGACTTTCCTACAGTCAGTGTCTTACAACATTAACACCATACACTAAATAAATAAAAAGTATCATTGTCACTCAAACTTGCTTAAAGTTTAAAACCAAGCCAAGTGAGGCAACAGTCCCCACCAGAGAGACCAGATGGAGGCTCTAAGGGCTGACTTGGGAAGCTGTTTGAACAGAGGAACCAAGTCTAATGAGCTCTGGGCTAGCAAGTAGGTTCACAACCTCAACTAAGTGATCAGGCACAGTGAAGACATGTTTTAATTTTGCATTTTGAAAAAAAGCAGCAGTTAAAGGCCAGCTATTCTTCCTGCAAGCTCTTGTCCCTTTTGGTATCTAACAGTGATCCCAGTATCCCTTCTAGGTTAGAGTAAAACAGCTTGTAGGTATTTATACAGTAGTCTCCAGAATTAAAAGCTAGGTTAACAACATTAAGTCGTCTAGCCTGTTGCTTCTCTCCAGCCTATCCACAGGCTATTAGAGGCACCCAAAATTATATAAAGCTTATGCACTGGAAAAAGTAGGTTTCCCTCGACCTCTAGTTCTACAATCTGTTCAGCACTCTCCTTTGAGCTGAGGGATTAAGTTATTCTGTGCAGTTAGCACCCAAGAAGCTTTGTGAGGCTGTTTGGCACTACACGAGCTCCCCAGCTAAGCACACATCCAGAAGACAAGCCACCTCTTTAATTATAGGGATGGCTCCCATCTGTGATTTATCTCACATGCAGGGGTGCTGTCAGGATAACCCCACATCTCACTCTCCTCATGGCTAGTTCTTTGCATAGGTGGGGTAAGCCACTTTTTATGGTCAGAGAGATGCAAAGTCTGGGCATTTGCAGGTCAAAATGGCAGATACTGCTCCAACAGTGAGGGAAGCCCAGCATGTTCATCCAGGATAGCCACAACATCCTTACAGGCAAGCAGTGCCACACCTTTAGCTGCCAAGCAGTCCATGGCACAGAGCGACAAACCATTACCAGATCTTAAAAGCAACATCAGTTCCAAAGCCTGTTCATCCCAAAGCATTGCTGGGATTGCACATACCACCCCCTTCTCAGTAAAGGCACTTCCACCGCAGTAGGTACCCAACAATCACCTTCCTACACAGGACACAGCATAGACAGCCAGGTGGGTCTGTTTGTGTTTAGCTCCTGTAGCACCTGGGCAGAATCTCCTGTACAGGACCTTGGGCCCCAGCTGCACAAAACTCTGGTTTTACAGTCAAAAGGAGGAAGAAATAAATTTTCAGAGTCCAGCACAGCCAACTTCAGATGTCCATCAAGGGGAAGAAGCATCACTGATCACTTGTGATTAAAGAAACAGGAAGGTTTTGAAGAAGGCAGTCAAAGATGTCAACCCACAGCTGTGTTACAAGCACCACACAGCTACAGCCAATCTCTATTTTTGGTAACACCAATGGCATGAGAGTTTTTTCTAGATCATCTGATACAATAACTGGTGACTAAGCATATCAGATCCTCTCCCACAGGCCCATCTCCTAATTCAGCAGGCTGTAGGGCCACACTTCCTGTCATCACATTGCATTTTCACTTCCAAAGCATGCTTTTTGCCTTCAGTAGGAAGGGCCTCACGACAAGGATATGTGCAAAGAGAGGACTCCATTCCCACCAATCAAACCACAGTGTTTCCTGGCAGGCATAGGCTGGCTTTGCAAGGAGAACCCTGCAGCTGTAGTACAGCCCACTAACAATATAATACTAGGACATATTTTCAAAGAACCTTTTAACAGTAGGCAGGCAATACAAAGCAGCCACCACTACATAGCTGGGACAGGCAAAATAAGCACTGTAGTGTTTCCCTGGACACTGGCAACTTCACTGAAGAGGAAGAAGAAGTGCAGAAGAGACATGAGCAGTCCCTGGTCCTCTCATCACCTGGAGAACCAGAATTGCTTCTCTGACTATAAGCCCCCTGCCAGCAGAGCACTGCACATCTGGTTTTGCTAGGAGGCTTATGCTAAGCTACACAGAACCATACTTCTTCCACCTATTCATATACCTGTGTTCAGACCAGCCCCAAGGCCTGCAGACACACCAGCAACAGTTAGTCAACCTGGCCATTGTCCTTGGGTCAATAGTAGGGCCCGAGCTTCTCATAGCCTGAATAACTGGGCCACTCAGGAAAGAGGCCATAGGAGCACCGAGGGCTCCCAAACTGGTCAAATGCACTGCCAAAGTCAGGAGCCTGTGGGGGACGGACAGCTTCCTGGGCAGACTTCAGTTCTGACCGTATGATCCTGTAATTTGTGCCCCTGTTGTTGTCCCAGTACACCCTCCCATTGCACTCAAAGGAAATGGCAAACTCGACTCTCTCATGTGATTGAATTCCCTCAGGCAAGCTGATGTCAAAGGAAAACGTGTCCTGATCTGACCCTCCATATGTATCCTTGACATACTGGCATGGATGATCTACAAAGCTTTTCCAGGTGTCAAACGTCATCCGGATCTTCACAGTCTTTTCAAAAGCAAGGTTCCTCACCTTCACTGTTCCCACAATAGATTTCTCCTTTAGCACGCAGTTTTCCAGACAGACACAATCTGTCTGGAGGCGGTTTCTGAAGTCCAGGTAGTCTACAGAGGGCTGAACAAAATCCAGGACAAAGCTGTCCTTCTCCACTGTTGTCAGACCCACGATGTTGTCTATCAGCTCTGTGATGTTGAAAGTAATATCAAGTGGATCTTCAAACTCTGAGAAGACCTTCACCATCGTCAGAGCAAAGCCTCTGCTATCTGCAAATGACACCCTCTTCTTCACTTTGCTGCGTGTGAAGGAGTTTGCTGCCTCTTCTGGTCCAGTCAGTGCAGTCTTGCTGCTCAGCTGGATGCAGGGCCGCAGTGGCTTGCTTGGCTTTGGAGCAATTTTGCAGGCACACTTCTCTCTTCGCAAGGGTGAAGAGCACAGGTACAGCTGCATTGCTACATCCACAGCCATTGCTTGCTTGTGAGGGAAATAGTCTAATACTCTGGAAGATAAGAAGAAGGGTCAGTTGATACTAGAAAAGTACTTTAATTTTGTCAGACAATTGATATAACACTTCCCCCCAGCAATACCAAATAAACTTGCTTCTTTAATTAAAGGCAGGTACTGGTATGGTGCAATTTACAGGCACAGTGAGAAACACACTACAGCAGACCAGAGCAGGACCAGAGCCTGTTGTGCCTTTGAACAACATCTCTTCCAGCTGCTACAGAGACAGAAGCATCCTTTGAAGGCACACACAGGCACTGCTCTACTAGGCTAGCAATAGCAGGATCCAGAGCATTTCCAATCCAAAGCGTAGCTCATGCCTCAATCCTGCCAATGTTCACAAAACCCACAGATTATCAAATTTCAATGCTACAGAGAGCAGGATTCCTGCTGTGCTTTCCTCCCTCCAGGAGAGACTCTCCCCAGGGCTTCACAAGCTTTTGTAGGAGCAGGAACTCAGTTTGTCACGAGCTGCTGTATGCAACTGACTTCACCTCTCACAAAGCCCAAAAAGCACTCTTTCAGTTGAGCTACACACTTTGCTCATCACTGTCCCCCAGAGCTGCTCCATCAAAAGTGCCTGTGAGTAGTATTGTAAGGATAGCCAACAGTCTGACACAGCAGCAGGGCACAGGCTTAAGCCAACGCTGCTCTGGAGCTTTCTTCTTTCTACTCGACTTTAAAACGAATGTCAGCTCAGAAGGCACATCAGCCAGTTTTACCTCCAGTAGAGTCTGCACCTCAAGCCTCCACAGTGTTTGTGCTAAGACCCTGGGAAACACCCATATAGCCACAGGGCTCTGCCAAACACAACTCACCTACCCGAGGTTCACTGAGGCTTTGGAAGAAAGTCCTTCCAGAAGGCACAGGCCATGTGCCCCTCCACTACAGCCTCTCCTCCAGCACCCAGCCTGTTCCTCCAGGGACACAGCACTACCTCTCTCGATGTGCCCATTGTAGGGCAATTCCCAGCTGGCACCTTGTCAGATTCAGCCCTGGAATTGCCTCCGCAGCCAGGCAGCTCCCAGAACACTGCACTCAAAGCTCTTGCTCTTACACTGATGTTCAGATTGATGCTTTTGGCAGACTCTCTTTGGCCTGGCTCTGGATAAACCACTGGATGGATTTATCACACACATCCCCCTTAAGTCAACTGTATTGCAGCTGACTTTAAACATAGAGTATTCCCTTAATAAAAATCCTGCTTGGCTGCAGGCCAGGCTCCAAAGCCACTCCCACCACACAGAGAGGGATGAGGCAGCAGCAGTGACCACTGGCCTTGTGATGCAGCAGAGTTCTGGCTGCCAAAGCCACGTACAGCCAGCTCCAGTACTTGATTGCTGCTCCCGTGCCAAGAGCTACACTCTCCAATTGAGTTCTTCAACTCCCCACCCTGTAACACCAACACAGCAGCTCTGAGCAGGCTTTCACAGTATCCATTCAGCAAGGGTATCTGTTTGTTCAGAGCACATGTGCCAAGGCTTGCATCCCAATGCACCCACCAGCCAACTCCTTCTGCAGTGCCTTCTTTCAGCTCAAGGGCAGCTGCACAAGATAGACATCAGATCCACCTGTCTGCTAACACTGTTCTGCTCATCTCTACCTGGTTTGGCCAAGTTTTTATTCATACACACTTTATATAGGTAATTTCCTCCTTTAAATTAATGCAGCCTCCAATGCTTCTTCTCTTACTTGGGTCAGTTTCATCTGCATTGCATTTTTTCCTGAGGAAATTTATTCAGCTGAATTCCTGTAACTTCTGAGAACTCAGGCTTCATAGTAAGCCATGGTTATTCACAGTTTTAGAATGAAGAGGCATAAAATACCCAGCCCAATTACATTACCTGGAGCTTTTTTCAAGCTATAACTACAGCAAGAGCTTTTCATAACCAGCTATGAGGGTGAGCTCTGTGCTTTTACAAACTGCCTTTCCAGCTCATTTGATATCCCAGACAATTCCTTCTGCACTTGAGAGTCTGCTGATGCCCAGCTCTCAGCCAGAGGCAGGTTTCCCCTTTTGGGGCTGATCAGCGTTGTCCTGAACCTCAAATGCTTTGAAGGTGGGAGCAGGGATACAGTTTCCAGAGCTCACACAGGAAAGAAGGCTCTAGGAAGCCAACAGTGCAAGGCAGAGAGCCCTATGCAGATACAGTGGCCAGGTCCTTTCCCTCTCCCCTCAAAAGGAGACCAAACTTGACTCTGCGTCCGGACTTCTTCCTGTAGCTTTATCCTCTCCAGAAAAGGATCTGCCACCACTCACTTCTCCCTCTTGTCATTCTGCGAAGGAGAATTAAGCCCGAACCAAGCAATTACTTACACTTCCATTACTGAACCCCTTCGGTTGTCTCCGCTCTGCTTCCCACGCTACCTGGGGACAGGTGACCCCTTGCAGAGGGCTGGGCGTGCAACACTTGCCGAGTCAAAGTTCGCAGCCGTGACACGCTGCCGGCTGAAGCAGCGCTCGGACGCTCCGCACGCCCCCTCCTCCCCGATCCAGGGAAGGCCGGGCCGCCCCGCGGGCACAGCCCGCTTCCCGCAGGCATTCGCCCGGGCGGCGTTAACTCGCTACAGCCCGTCCCCCCGCAACACCGGCCAAGCCGCGCCGCCCAGACCCGGGAGAGGCAGGAGCGATCCCCGTAGAGGGGCAGCCCCGCCGACCCGGAGCTACCGCTCCCGGCTCAGCCGGGGGGCTGCAGCAGCCAAGCCGCAGGATCCCGTTTCCCCCCACGAACAGGACCGCGCCGGGGAGCGCCAGAAGGGCGCCTGCACACGCGAGAGGGCTGCCAGCCGGAGCAGGAGGCAGCTGGGGAAGGCAAAGAGGAGGAGCAGCAGCAGCAGCAGCAGCAGCAGCAGCAGCAGCAGCAGCAGCAGCAGCAGCTGCAGCATCAGCGCCGTGGGTCGCGACTGGGGGGCGGGGGTCCGCGCCCGTACCTGGTGCAGTGCATGGGGCCGGTCCAGCAACACCACCTCAC